>OZ008361.1:3354592-3442233 GCA_963931975.1 Cataclysta lemnata | reverse complement strand
CAAACGTCATCAAGCCATCCACTCTCTTTTGATTTATATCATCCATCAACACCGTAAAATATATCAATAGAAAACGATGTCATAAAAAGAAAACATATAAAATATGATCATTAATATAATATTATTATCATAATATAAAAGAGCCGTGTGGTGACGGCAGAGTAGAATACAATTGTCATCTCCCCAAATCTCTCCCGTGGGTGTCGTACAAGGCGACTAAGGATAAATCAGCGATGAGGAATGGGCAGCAGCGTTCCTCTTATACCACCTAGCAATAGCAATGTACTGCGACTTTTGTGCCCGATAAATGGCAATAGGCTCGCCACCTGTTACATGGGACCTAACATAATTGGCGAAACGTGGGTGCTAGTTCACCACTGCCTACCCCTTCTGGGATATAGGCGTGATTTATGTATGTATGTAAAAGAGTCCGCAACATCAATGTAACGGACAGAGCGAAACAAGCGAGTGAAACACAGCAAAACTATCGGTGCAAACGAAATATATAATTGTCTCTCAAATATCGGTCGTATTATTGCGACCACACCTCTTTACACTGGGTGTATTTTTCGACCACAACTAGTCATCGTCCCTTTACGCCAAATTCACTAGAATAATATAGAAACCAGCCTTTTTACGGAATAGTGACGTCACTTTTGTGTCCAATATATGGCAATAAGCTCGCGCCACCTATTACATGGGACCTAACATGATGGCGAAATGTGGGTGCTAGTTCACCTCTGCCTACCCCTTCGGGGATATAGGCGTGATTTATGTATGTGACGTCACACAGATGCCATTGCTATTTTGGCGTTTTGGCGGAAATTTTAAATTGCATTATTCAGAACATGTTTTTTCTATTTATAATATAGAAACTGGCCTTTTTACGCGGAATAGTGACGTCACACAGACGCCATTGCTACTTTGGCGTTTTGGCGGAATTTTTTTAATGGCATTATTCAAAATTCGTTTTTTTACTATCAAAATCGAAAGTTTTTACAAAAATATAATTTATTTTGGGTAAAGTAGACTCGTAAGAAAAACATGGTGTAGTTTATCAAGATAAGTCATCATGCCTATTCTCGTTATCCTCTCCAGCGACCGCCCTGGAGAGCGTGCTGCAGCGGGACGGCGCCGACCAGGCCACGGTCCGCCACAGCGATCTGATGGACGCCGCCCTGGAACTGAGCGACGTGCTCAGTCAAGAGCTGGTGCTTTGCCCCCCGTGCCACAGCGTCGAGGAGAGGCTCCTGGAGGCGCTTGACTGCCTGGTCGCCGACGACGTGCTGGTCAACGCGGAGGTATGATTCTTTAGTAGATCATGCCCATACTATCTGTTCTGTAGTCTCCCTCTTCTTCTTCTCTGCTTTTGACAAAGTTAAGTTACCTACTGGTACGTAAATTGGCTAGCTTTCATATCATGCGATCATTGCTGCATTGTTTTATGTTATATTTAACAATCACTTCGACTAGTTTATGTTTATGGACGCGAATCCAAGCCATTTGCTACTTCTAGTGTGCCACAAGGATCCCATTTGGGGTCTATATTATTATATTATGGTCAATCTTCATTACCTAGTGGTATTGCAGAAGCAATTCATAAATGTAACTTTCAGTTGTTTGGGAATCTTCTTCTTCTTCATTCATATCGGTCAGACGTCATCAAGCCATCCACTCCCTTTTGATTCATATCATCCATCACAGCGTAAAGGTGCTAGTGATGAATGAATATATAGAGAAAAGGAACGGACCTGCGATCTGAGGCTTTCTTTTTTACCGCCCGAGGTAACCGTAAAGTCTTGTGTCACCCCATGACCGGAAAATACCACTTTCCTTCCACATTAAATTTGACTGTGCTTTAACTTTGAATTTGACTGTGCAATAGAGGAGCTCGCTAGCGCAGTGGCACAGCGCGCTTGGCCTGCGATTGCGTAAACTAAGCAATTTCGCTAAGGCCGGTCATTGGATGGGTGACCAAAAATTTATTATCTCGAGTGCCTCCGTGCTTCGGAAGGCACGTTAAGCCGTTGGTCCCGGCTGCATCTGCAGTACCCACCAACCCGCACTGGGCCAGCGTGGTGGGTTATGGCCCATTCTCCCTATATTCTTCCATCCATAGGGAAGGCCCGTGCCCCAGCAGTGGGGACATTAAAAGGGCTGGTGATGATGATGATGATGTGCTTTAATGAGGAGTGTTTCTGTGTCCACAGGTAAACGTAGGGCTGGAGGAGCAGCGCTGGTCGCGGCGCTTCGCCCAACACTTGGAGGAGGACGAGGACATGCCTCGGGTGCCGGCCTGTAGCAACATCAAATACAAGGTCAACAGTCACGCGCATGCACTCGCCGAAAGGTAACTAGATGTCATCTCCGTCTGTGCATTACGTATTAGAAAGAAGTTTCTGGTTAGTAAAAGTTTGATAAATTATTGTCTTGATGCGTGAAGACTATTTTTTCGAAATTTGTGATAATTTTTCTAACTTTTATACAAGGTTACTTTTACATACATAAAGCACGTCAATATGGATATTATCTGTAATAAATGAATTATTATTATTATATCCCCGAAGGGGTAGTCAGAGGTGAACTAGCACCCACGTTTCGCCAATTATGTTAGGCCCCATGTAATAGGTGGCGAACCTATTGCCATTTATCGGGCACAAAAGACGCAGTACATTGCTATTGCTAGGTGGTACAAGAGGAACGCTGCTGCCCATTCCTCATCATTGATTTATCCTTAGTCGCCTTGTACGACACCCACGGGAGAGATTTGGGGTGGTGACAATTGTATTCTAGTCTGCCGTCACCACAGGTTATTTTTAAAACACGAAAAACCTCCCAGGTGTAGATAGTTAACATCGTAAGCAACAATGTTTGTTCTACAACTTTTGATGATTCGTAAGATAAGAACTAAACTTAAAAAAAATATTTTGCGCAATGTTTTGCGTTATATTATAAATCATAAAACAAACGTTTTTGTTTATGATGTGAGCTATCTAGTCATGGGAGGTTTTTGGTGTTTTAAAAATAACCCTGTATACATACATCATCAGTAATGACAGCTCTAAAGTTGAGCTTGGTAATATCACTTCCAAACATTTGCGTGTTTCAATGAAATATCATATTCGTGTATTAAAGAAAGTTTGGAAGGGGATATGATATATTCAGACTTCGCTAATGCTACACAGTTACAAAGTTAGCTACTTGTACGTAAATTGGCACCTTGCTGCGTTGGTTTAAGTTATATTTAATAATCACTTGGATAAGTTTGTTTTTGGAGACGCGAATACAAGCCTTTCATACTTTGCTACTTCTGGTGTGCCACAGGGATCCCATTTGGGGCTTATATTATTTTCAATCTTCAGTAGTGGTATTGCAGAAGCAATTCATAAATGTAACTTGCAGTTTTTTGCGAATAACATAAAATATTATAGGACCGGTACTCGCGTGGTAGAATGTTAGGGAGGTTCATAACGATTTGGACAGAGTGCTT
The DNA here is from genome assembly GCA_963931975.1 of Cataclysta lemnata. Classification (NCBI taxonomy): domain Eukaryota; kingdom Metazoa; phylum Arthropoda; class Insecta; order Lepidoptera; family Crambidae; genus Cataclysta; species Cataclysta lemnata. The sequence goes on along the minus strand of OZ008361.1, from coordinate 3,438,743 downwards.
AACATGACATATGATGTTGTTGGATCTCAATGAATGCCGATAGTGTGTCTTGTAAATAAATGAATAACATTAATAAATAACATTATAAATGGCATTAAGTCCGCCATTTGTAACTTTTTTATACAATAAAGTTTAAATAAATAAATAACAGTGTTGCCTGCCTACCGCTTTGGGGAAAAATAGGCGTGATCTATATTATGTTCCCTAGGAGAATAACTAACTGGTTTTTGTGTCGAGCTGGCTTTGATGTGTTTTCCGTTTCAGACGGCGTCTGCTGCTCACGATCCGCCCCCTGCTGGAGGCGTACGAGAGCACGTGCCGGTCGCTGGGCGCCGGCGCCGGCGACGGTGCCGGCGACGGCGACCAGCGCGAGCTCGTCCGGGTCGCGCTGGACGGCCTCATCGACAGCTACCGATTGGGCACCATGAAATACGGTAGGCGCTCGGAAAAATTGACAACATTTCAAAAATGACAACCCCCCAACATAAAATACCGTTTCTTTATTTTCCAATCCTGACTTCGAAAATATTTTTATATTTTTAATATTTTTAAAGTAGCAATAAATTGAAATCTTTCATAAACTTTAAAAGGTATTTTACTTTGACATTGATTTCAACTATTTCAGATAAAATGTTTATATTTTCGACACCGGAAACGCCAGTTCATCAATTTTGACAAGTGATCTTTTTATTTTTTGCGTCAAGAGCGATTTCGCCATTTGTCCACGATAGTGACGTCATTTGGCGCTTACGTCTGTTTAGAATGACCGGTATTTCAATCATGATTTTTTTGTATGAAAACGACGGAATTCAAAAGAAATAAAAAATATGGGTGTCTCCATTATCGGTTTAATTTCATATAACATCATAATAAAGGTATTGAAAAAATGAAATGTTGTCAATTCGGTTGTTCTGGTCTAAGTTTGAATTTTTTTTCAAACTTAAAACCAAACAACCGAATTGTTTTATACAAGACGCCCTTGCCCTTCATGATAGAAAGCTTTTGCCTTTCATCTCACCTGGTGGTAATGGAATCGAGCTTCCTCAACCACAGAGAGACTGGCTATCTTATCACAAATTGTCGGAACACAATAATGCTCTAAACATTAATATTATGGAGACAGATTTTAATAAGATGGTGGTAGCTAGCCAGGTGGACTTGAAAGAAGTCCTACCACCAACCAAATGAAGTAAAAATTTTGTACATTACAATTTTTAGGATCGACCCAGGGTCCTCTGGATCTTAATAGGGATGATGACATTAACAAAGAATCACTGATATAATGATTTGTAATAATAATTTGGTATACGGAGATTCTTTAAAAATCACTTGTCCTCAAATCATAATTGTGACTGATATTTGGTCAAATGCCGCGTGACGTTACGATTTCGTTAACACCGCTTTGACATTTTATTAGCCAATCAAGCTGTCATTTTTACGAATTCGTGACGTCACACAGACGCCATTGCTTGATATTTTGGCGGACATATTAATTTGCACTATTATAAACTTTTTTTTTTTCTATCAAAATCTTTAGTTTTTACAAAAATATAATTTATTTTGGGCAAAGAAGACACGTTAAAATAACGTGGTGTAGTTTTTCAAAATTAGTCATCATGCCTATTATAGCGGACATTACTGCCGTATTCTGCCGCTAGGGTGCAGCACTAGACCCTACACGTTTACAGTAAACTTGCATCGTTTTTGCTTCCGCTTCCATAATGCGAACAGCTAAAGAGTGGAACTCTTTGTCGAGGTCTGTTTTCCCGGATCGGTATAATCTGGATATCTTCAGGCCAGAGCGAAAAGGCATCTTCTAGGCGAACGGGTACCATCCTAGGCATCATCATCGTTTTTCATCAGGCGAGAATGTGGTCAAACGCTCTGCCTGTTAAACTTTAAAAAAATGCCCTATTTTTGACAAGTGTTAACGCCGCGTGGTGACGGCAGAGTAGAATAAAATTGTCACCACCCCAAATCTCTCCCGTGGGTGTCGTACAAGGCGACTAAGGATAAATCAGTGATGAGGAATGGGCAGCAGCATTCCTCTTATACCACCTAGCAATAGTACTGCGACTATTGCGCCCGATAAATGGCAATAGGCTCGCCACCTATTACATGGGATCTAACATAATTGGCGAAACGTGGGTGCTAATTCACCTCTGCCTACCCCTTCGGGGATATAGGCGTGATTTATGTATGTATGTATGTTAAACGTTTTTAACAGCAGATCCGCAGATCTAAACACTGGTGATCTGCCGGTATCAAACTTCTGATTTTCAAATTCAAGAAGATACAATTTAATTTAATTAAATCCTGTTGCCTTTACTATTTATTTTTCGTTTCCTCTCCTCCAGGCGAGGCTGTCTCCAAGGACGCCATCAGCAACTGCCACCGGCTCCTGAGGCAGTGGGGGGTGCTCGATATGTACGATGAGAACAACAAGAGAAAGATGAGGTTCAACCCACCGTACAACAAGCCCGAGCACTACCAGGACATCATAAACATCGTACACAAGTTCAACATGAAAACGCCCCTGCTCGAGTGAAGTTTTGTGTGTCCATGAACCAGTAACGTCCGTAGACGTTCCACTGAGTGATTTCAACCATCGGAAACAAAAGCTCATACAGCGTTAAGTGAACACAATGTTAGTAAATAATAAGTGTTATAGCAGAGTGGCTGCTAACGGATACAAAGTGACAGTGTTAACAATACAGTGATACTAATTTAGTGTAGTGTTATGTTCCCAGTGATATTTAGACACTATGAGGAACAGGTTCAGTAAAGTGGGTATTTTTTTAGTCTAATGTTTGGTGTTTATTACAAATTGTTGGTATTTTAAGGTGAGATGCACAGTGAACTTTTTGTGTTTCACACGGACAATGAACGAGAGTTGTTGACTTAGTGGTGTGCACCCACCTTTATAATAGCTATAATCAAACAATGTAATCAACTCTTCGGGCTGTTAAGCTCAATCCAGAATAGGATGATGTAGATAAAGTGGACTTTACATACGTACTTTTGTTTTAAATAAGCACATATAGAATAAGTATGTACACAGATGTGTACACTCGTGCTCATTGAATAGCATCTGTAAAATTTAAAAAAGGTATAGTTCTGATTGGTGTCTCGTCTCAACTTTGAGTGTAAAATTATTAGAGAAAATAAAATTTTCTCATTTTATACTGAAATGAGCGATATATAAATAAGATTGTTTATATTATGATGATTATACAAAGACAATGATATTTAAATATCACTCCTTGTTTTATCTTTGTTTAAATGGAATTGTGCCAAGGTCACTTTGAACTTCTTCTCAATACGTTTTTCCGACTCTTTTTGTCTGTTTTTATTAAACAATCAACAGCATATGAGATTACCACAATAATGTCATATTTTCTCCATTGTTACTTTACGTAAAACTTGTTCACATTGATTGTCTTTCGATTGCACATTTTTGTCAATTTTGATAGTCTGATGTGATATTGACTGTACATAAAATAATATAGGTACTATATTGTGGTTCCTTTTGCTTAAGCGAAGATAAACTGCTACGAAGATATTACAATGAATGCTGTGACAATTGTTAAAGGACTTGAACTAGTCTACACTCTACTGTGTGCTCCCATTTTTATATATATGCAAATTTGGACTTTGTTACATATTCTTTAGGTGATAATTTTGTTTAAGGCGCTTAATGTAATTTGCCTACTTTTTATATTTATTATATTTACATATTTTCAAAGCAATATACGTGTTGTAATGTTGAAATGACCTATGATCTGTACAGTTGCAACAACCATATGGGACTGTTAAATTTCTCAATTTGAAATTGGTTATGAATTTAAAAGCGTATGTCTTATAGTACAAATTAGATTGACAACATTTTACAGATTGTTTCTTAACTTAAATTTAGCTTGTCCTAAATCACTCTAAGGGCCTGTTTCACAATCGACAAGTAAGTTCGAAGTAGCTTACATCGCAGATCATTTGACAGTTGTAATATAAAATATATGTCAATTGAACTGCAAAGTAAGCTACTTCAAAGTTACTTGTCGATTGTGAAACAGGCCCTTAAAGCGTTTGTTGGCCTTAGAACAAGTATTTAAAAAGCCTTTGTCTTTGAAACATGTTTAGGCATACTTGACGATAGGTTTATTACCCCTGCCCTATTTCTAAAAATATGATTTGACATTTTTAATGTAGATACTGTTCAAAATGTAGTTTACAAACTTGGCATGCTGGTTGTACTAATTGTAAAAATGAACCTACAAATATGACGATTAAAGGGCCTGATAGATAGTAATACAGACCGACTGACCCCTATTACATATGCCTTAAAATAATTGCTGAAATGTTGGGTGATTCTGGTTGAACCCTATGGCGACACGACGTGTCATTTGATAGCTATTTCAGGTTATGCTCTTTCGCCAGCAAAGTTATGACAATTATAAAATAGTTTTTGATATTTTTTACTATGTTCTAGACAAGTGTGAACATGTTTTTGGTCCTCTTTACACAAGTAGGTTGTGCGAAAAACCACTAAAATATTCATAAATATTAAATTCTGTACTGTAAGAAGACCATTACTAGTGTATGTATACAATTATAATGTACTGTACTTATAATGTTAACAGAACACGCCAAGCTATCCAAAGTTATATAAATATAGTAAGTGAAAGTCGAAAGTCCATTACCATTTATTGTATTGTATGTGGCTGTATGTGAACTACCATAATGACTCTGGTATGGTGCCTGAATTTTTCACCAGACACAGTACAATGCTTATTGCTGCATATTATGCAGTATTGTGTGGCCTTATCTAGTAAAAGTTTTTTTACAATAAGTTTTTAAACACTTGTCCTTAAATATATAGGTATGGCAATTCACGATCCCTTAAGAATTTTAATAAATGTAACATTTACAATGTATCTTATTTTAGTGTTAACGATCGTATGATTAAAGCGTACGTTTTCACATATTGTAGGTCCAGTTTTATAGATAGGTTAACACTTTAGTACTTCGTCATTGTTATTAAGAAAAAAATATTAAAGACAACTGGCACTGATATACCATATTGCCGAAATATTGTATAAATAATTATTGTGCCCACAAGTTGCTCAAGTATTAAACTTTTTCTAAGGCCGACCTTACTAGGCTACAAGTAGCTATAATAGGGAGGAAGGCAAATGATGCTATCATAGTAAATAATGTAAATTCAGGGGCAACTTATAATCATTTTACCTGTCATGGTAATACGATGCCAAAAGTATGTGTATAATATAAGTTTTGGTACTCATCAGCTCAAAGATTGGAGCCAAATATATATGTATTTTTTCATAATTTTATTATATTTATTTAATTTGATCTGTGATGCTATTATGTGTTTGAGACTATGTAAAAGATATTAAGTGTATCACTTTGATAGTTATTGTCTTCTTAAGTGATCTCAAGATTGCAATATGCGTGAATATGTAGCATTTTTCAATAAACATGATCATTAAATGAATTTGTGTATGTTATTAAACTAAGGGCCTGTTACACAATCAACAAGTAAGTTCAAAGTAGCTTACTTTGCAGTTCAATTGACATATATTTCATCTTACAACTGTCAAATGATCTGCGAAGTAAGCTACTTAGAACTTACTTGTTGATTGGGAACAGGCCCCAAGGCTCGAGTTCACCAACAAGTAAAAGAAACGATTAAAAGATTACCGGCAATAAATAATATGACTATCCCCCGAATACAGAAACGCAATTCAAAGTTTTGAGTCCCGCTTAACATTTAAGTATTGTCAAAATTGACGTTTTTCCATTCAAATTCTGACAGATAGTGTCCACTTAACTTTTTAAGCAGTCCCCTAAATTTGAGTAGCGTTTCTGTATTCGGGGGTTAGACAATGACCGTCAGTTTTTGACAGTTCTTCCATACGGTAAAATGTCAAAAACTGACGGTTAAATAAAAGTCGCCCGTTTAAGTGTTGGTGAACTCTTGCCTTAATCTGCTTTAATAATCCACCAATTTAATAAAATTACAATCTGCAATAAAAATTGGCTGCAACCTAGCCCATTCCAAATTTTTGTGACAGCAGAGTGGAGTCGAGTGGTGACGGCAGAGTAGAATACATATTGTCACCTCCTCAAATCTTTGATGTGGGTGTCTTACAAGGCGACTAAGAATAAATCAGTGATGAGGAATGGGCAGCAGCGTTCCTCTTTTACCACCTAGCAATGTACAGGGACTGTGCCCGATAAATGGCAATAGGCTCGCCACCTATTATATGGGACTTGACATAGTTGGCGAAACGTGGATGCTAGTTAACCTCTGCCTATCCCTTCGGGGATATAGGCGTAATTTTTAATTTATGTATGTAGAGTGGAGTATAGTCCTATCTTGAGACACCCCACCTGTCTGTGACAAGATTTCCCCCACTATCATGCCCCGCGGGGATCGTAAGAATCGACTTAAGGGAGTAACGGAGTAAAACCCTTAACATCCCGTTCCTTAAGAGGGTTGGCCTCAAGCTAGACCATAGACCCGGCAAGAATAGAGACTGGTTTTGAATTGTCATTTTTTGACATTAAGTACTCATTAACGTTATTTGACGTCTCTGAGTGCGGCAGTATATCATGATATTGGTCTGGCCAAATCAATCAAAACGCACGGCTACTTCATGATGTGGCTAAATGTTAATAATCATATAGTAGTATCGTATAATTAGGTTTCAGCGGGCAAGGCTTGAGTCCTAGCAGTGGGGCTTGAATAATACATTGGACGGTCGCGGCCAGAAAATGTTTACCAGTTTTGAAATTAGATTCTTTTTCTCACTTTTTTCACTAAAGTTAAAAATTCCATACCAAGTTACTTATAACCTTTTAAAAGTTATTATGCAAAATGACACACCGAGAATATCAGAGGTTTCAGATGATAAAACTCTATTTGTTGAAATGATATTTTATCAAAAATTATTGTTTGAACGACATTTGGACAAAAGCAAAATTTAACGAAAGAAGGTTTTCTAAATCAAAACTTGATAGTATAGTCAGTCCATCTCCAGTTCGATTGATTGGAAAGAAGATAATCTGTAACTAAAGAAAGTGGTAGAAAATTTCGTCGTCTTGGTTTGGCCGGGTGGTATAGGCCCTGGCCGGAACGCGGAGGACGCCGGTTCGATTCCCGCATCAAGACTATAATTTTTCGAAATTTTCTAATAAAAAATATCTTTGTGATAATTTTTCTAACACAATGTTGAAATAAAAATCAAAATAATAAGTATTTTAATCTTTTATTAACTTTGTAATTGTTTGATATTACAAAAAAAAAACAAAATATACAAAACTCGAGTTTACTCGGAAAGAGTAAGTACAAGATACAGAAAAAATGTTAAGAACCTTTAACCTTTTGGTTAGTGTATACAATATTTTCCATACAGCTAAGGAGATATACAGGAATTTAAATTTTCACATGTCCTCTCAAGTACGAAAACAGTCAATAAAGTTGACGGGAATGTATACGTTTTGAAAAATTTATGTTTTACACGAGAATGCCCCTTAAGGAAAAATGCCCGTTTTGGGCCCATAAAAAACATAAAAGGGAAGGCCCTTATATGTTTTTTTAAGTTAACAACTTTAGCTTTGTAAAATTGTAAAAATCCAGTATGTTCAGTTACGGCTTCACCCTCCAGTAAGGGGCTATCTATCAAATATGATAGGGTAATCATTTCATTATACGAGTGAGACATTTCATTGTCATTTAACTCAACTTTCAACCTCATAGGCCTAGCACGGCACGTGGACAAAATCTCTCCACCGCTTGACAATGTTTTGTCTCGGGATTTAGAGGGAGTTGGAGCGAGAGGAATATATTTCCTTTTCCCCGAGGAGATTTTGTCCACGCCCCGTGCTACGGAGGCAGTAATATCGTGGAAAGCGCTGTTAACAAGCTTTGAGGGGACCTTATGGTTGATCGCGACGTACAGACAACAGCACGTCAGACTACCACAAAATGTTTAATTTTCTCAGTCGACTTTTGGCTCTACTGCCAAGAAGATAAGGTTGACAATCGATTGAATAAATTTGACAGTTTTGGGTGGTCTAAAGAGCCGTTGACTGTACCTTGTGTTTGACAGTTAATTACTCGACTCGACTGAGGAATGTCCATACGTCGAGGATAGTTTTGTCAGTTTTGACAAGTCAACTGTTTCCTTGACGTTGAGTCGAGTGGAGGAAATCTCGAGGTTAGGCCTTGTTTCACCATCTCTGATTAAATTCCCAATAAATTACTTAACAACAGTTTAATTGACACAAGTTTTGTTCCTTATTATTGTTTATCTGTTGCACAGACGCTATCCGAATCAGGCTTTAACTGCCGAATACAAAAACGCTACTCAAAGTTTGAGTCCTGCTTAAAATTTAAGTATTGTCAAAATTGACGTTTTTCCATACAAATTCTGACATGTATTGTCCAATTAACTTTTTAAGCAGTTCTAAAAATTTGAGTAGCGTAGAGAAAAAATAAGTGCATTGCCAATCGTTCCGAGGCATGTTTCTTCTCTTTCTTGTGATCTGCGGTGCTCAAGTGTTCTGTCAATTCTTCCCAGCTATCCACAATCGAGTTGCAGAAGCCGCAATGGTACGTTCCGCAAGGCATCTTGAACAATGATAAAACATACATACTTACATAAATCACGCCTCTTCCCCCGAAGGGGTAGGCAGAGGTGAATTAGCACCCACGTTTCGCCAATTATGTCAGGTCCCATGTAATAGGTGGCGAGCCTATTGCCATTTATCGGGCACAAAAGTCGCAGTACATTGATAGGTGGCACAAGAGGAACACTGCTGATCATTCCTCATCACTGTTTTATCCTTAGTCGCCTTGTACGACACCCACGGGAGAGATTTGGGGTGGTGACAATTGTATTCTACTCTGCCATCAACAGCACATGATATAACAATTGTTACTATACTCAAGAACATCATCATCTTCTATGCTGGCCTGGGAGCGAACAAATAACGCAGAATAGGCCAGCCCCGACCCATCCCATGGGTGTCGTAAAAGTTGACTGAGGGAAGTCCCGGTATAGACCAGTAAGCACCTTGGGGCACCCGAATGGTGGAGGGCAAACCACCAACAACAGCATACCCAAAGAGGGTTGGTGTCAGGCACAGGCGGCTGGCTGTGAAACCTAAGCCAAAACCTTGAGCGGTATGTATTGGAACGAAGTTATTCCAATCGGTCTCTCGACATGGTCCGATCCGTCTTTTTTCTATACATTCATTTATCACTAGCACCTTTACGGTGTGATGGATGATATGAATCAATAGGGCGTGGATGGCTTGATGACGTCTGACCGATATGAATGGAAGAGGAAACATACTGCGCCGACCCCAGATAGACTGGGACCAGGGCAGGGAGAAGAAGAATAAAGAACCTTATTACCAGCCTTTTATCGTACCCACTGCTGTGGCACAAGCCTTCCCTATGGATGGAACAATATAGGTAGCTATTATTACCCACCACATTACACAGGACCAACGGCTCAACGTGCCTTCCGAAGCACGGAGGAACTAGCTAGAGAAAATAAATTTTTGGTCACCCATCCAACGACTGGCCTTAGCGAACAGTGCTTAGTTCACGCAATAGCGGGATGCGCTATCGAGCTCAAATGATTAAAAAAACACATGTACATAAATCACGAGTATCCCACAAGGGAGGTGAATTAACACCTATGTTTCGCTAATTTTATTAAGTCAGGTGGTGAGCCTGTTGCCATCTATCGGGCCGCAGTATAATTATATGAATTTTATAAATTAAATTTAAACTGAACAATGTGACTGAGACAGACACGGATGCGACATTCGAGATTTACACTGTCGTCTCTTTCGTCATGCAATAATAATCCTTATTGCAAGCGCACTGTGGAATGTTTTTACTCAAATTGACAATGCGAAGTACACGAACATAACGTGCCATCTTACCTTATCTTTGATTCTTTGCTGTAAACTATAATTATGTACGAATTATAATTTTATTGACGAAAACAATGAAAAATTTAATAATGTAAATTTCATTTCATTCAATTTCATCGTACTTTTGTTATTGTTTTGTCTAGTATATCGTCCACCGAGCTATCCGTTCATTTTTCCAGGGTGATAAAAGAGTGTTTGCACAAAAAAATAAGCAGTATCACTTACCTCCCGCACAAATTCGTCCACCTCCAGGGAAGTAACAACGAATGTGCTCAAAAGCTTTTCTTCGTGTTCTTTTGAAAGGTAATGGCTCTCCATATCGGCCGCAAAGAGATCCTGCTTGCACAGCTCACACATGGCTCTGTTGGCTTTCTTAATAATCAGAAGCAAGCTAATTCCTGTAATACAAAATTTATTGTCAATTATCGCGTCACCTCCATCATCATCAGTGTCGACAGCAGTTATAAACTGGATGAAATCCTGAATTCGAATTTTGCTGATCCTCGGCTTAGGTATTTCTGTGTTGCTTTCAAGCTGTGTTTTTTGTCTGTATTTCTTTGTATGGTACGCTCCATTCACATGCTTCCGAACAGACGGGGCAGCTAGGGGTAGCGTCACAGAGCAGAGGCGACAGAAAGCTTCGTTCTCTTCCTCATCATAAGTGATCATGTTCTGCTTAGCATACTCCTTAAGCTCCTGTATGTCTGTTTTATTCTTGTCCAATTTCCTAGGTGCTTTCACGGTGTTTTTGCTTTTGATCTCGTTCATTTCATCACTCACTTTATATACACCAGCTGTGTCGGACACTTTGTGTTTTCCAATGTGATCTGACAATGCGTTGCAATTAAAATCTAAGTAATGCGAACAGTTGCGACAGAATGCGGTCTCGTGTTCCAAATTGATTTTGATGCCACTTCTCTCGAATTTGTCCAAGTATTCCAGTATGCCGATTTTGTTTTTTGTTTCTTTGTCATTAGGAATTTGACTCGAGTTTGTATCCGGCTTCTGCACGCCACATAAATCTTTCTGTTTGTCTGGTGTGTTTGCATCCGCAGTCACACTTGAGGTTGTCACTGGATTAATCTTTATGTGTGGGTTTTCATTAAGTGCACGGTTATGTTCAACGCTTTCAAAATGAGGGCTCATAGCAGACATTGTAAATATATCGTTGCATGTCAAGCAGTGGAATGCGGAATAGTCGATCTGGAAAGAAATTATGATAACAATTTAACAGGTAATCTCTTCTGCGATCATCGTCCTCGCCCGTGCTCCTGCATCGGCAACTCATTGTGTAATACTTCCTTATTACTAGCAATACTGGTGTCCATTTTAAATTGTGATTTGTGATGTAATTACTAGATTTAAAGTCTTCTTCTTCCTGCCCTTATCCCACTCTAGGCGGGGTCGGCACAACATGTTTTCTTCTTCCATTTCTCTCTATCCTTCACTAATTTCTCATCCACCCCTCTCGCTATCATATCCTCTTTTACACAGTCCATCCATCTCTTCTTTGGTCTTCCTCTCTTTTTACGTCCTTCCACGTTCATGCCTAACATTCTTCTGCCAACATAGCTTTTATCTCTTCGCATAACATGACCAAACCATCCCAGTCTATTACTCCGCAGTCTCTCTGTCACTGGCGCTACTTTCAAACTTCCCCTGATATACTCATTCCTTATCTTATCTCTTCGTGTCACACCACACATCCATCTTAACATACGCATCTCTATTCAAAAGATACAAAGATTTTGGTGGTTAGAAAAAGAATTTCGAATTCCTAACCACCAAAATCTTTGTACTAATTTTTCTAACATTTATATAATGTTAAAATTAAAATCGAATAGTTTATAAAGCAAACCCAAGCTTAACCGAACGCACGGTATTTGTAAAAATATCTGCTTTGGAATGTTTGAAATTTATTTCTACATTGCGAGGGTACCCGTTGGCTTACAACGTGAAGTGTAAAGGTAAGAAGAATTTTGGCAAGTTAATTAGTGTCTTGGGTGGCCGAGCGGTCAGGCACCTGCCCGGATAGCAGCGGACGCGGGTTCGATTCCCGCCTCAAGATCTTAATTTTTAGAAATTCTTTTTCTAACCACCAAAATCTTTATACGCATCTCTGTTACATGCACTCTTCTTTCATCAGTCTTCTTCATAGCCCAACACTCTGATCCATACATGACAACAGGTCTAATGACCGCCTTATAGATTTTCCCCTTAAGCTTAAGGGGCATCCGTGGGTCGCATATTGTTGCTGAGACCTGTCGCCACTTCATCCATCCTACGTTCGCTCTATTCATTATATTCCGGTCAATATCACCGTCGCTTTGGAAGAGCGATCCAAGGTACCGGAAATCCGAGCAAACTGGTAGGAATACTACCTAAGGCAATTCGGGAATTTAATAATTATTATGTATAGTGAAAAGGTGTTAGTTTCGAGGTAGGTAATTAGTTCATTAAAATTTTAATATAATTTTCCTTTTTTTTATTTTATTTGAACCCAAGAAGAAAAAAACCATAACACCAATAAGTATTCTAGTAAGCTGATTTTGTATTTTTTTCCTTTGTTGTTTGGAATCTGATTCGAGTTTGTATCCGATGTTTTGTTTACGCCACATAAATCTTTATGTTTATCTGGTGTGTTAACACCCGTAGGCATATTAAGGGTTGTCATTGGATTAATCTTACTGTTAAGTTTTTCATTAATTGCACGGTTATGTTCAACGCTTTCAAAATGAGTGCTCATAGCAGACATTGTAAATATATCGTTGCATGTCAAGCAGTGGAATGCGAAGTTGTCGATCTATAAATAAATTATGATAACAATATATAACTGTTTTGCATACCAACAAAACAGATATTATGTGTGTAAGAAAACACACAGCGTTGGTTGAAGAAGCATCCATAGATCTTGCCTAAATTAAATAAATAAAGTGCACTTACTGAGAAAAACATCTGTGTAGTTCATTTCTTTCACTCACCACAAGGCTGAATGGTCGTTGTTCCCTGGCCTATGAAGCGCATAGATGACATGTATCAACTGTCATGCTCATAGTCTTTCAACTCACCTGCAAGCAACTTGCTCAACGCTGTGTGTTTTCTTACACACATAATATCTGTTTTGTTGGTATGCAAAACAGTTATATTATATGTGTTTCTAAAACACACAGCGTTGGTTGAAGACCTGTTTGATATCTGCTGGTGAAAGAAAACAAACGCTATGTGAAAAAAAAAATAATTAAAGATTATATTAATCACAGCAAAGATTATTTAACAAAAAGTAATCAACAAAACAAAATTAAAGAATTCTACTCTAAGATAATTATAGTGTAACAAAATCAAATTACCAACTTCTTAATATTAATTAAGAATAATCATAAGATCAATCTTGCTACAAAATCAGTCTCAATTAGATAAAATCAACTTAACAGTAGGTAATACTAATTAACAAATTAAACATTTAAAAAATTTTTTAACAAGAGATCCTGACATTCAGTATTATTGTCCTTTTGAACTTTCTTACAATAATAGTTATAAAAGGTCTGTGCAGATCTCCAGTTAGATCTCTTCATAATGTCTTCTATAGACCTATTCTCTATCCAACTTTGTGAGGCCACAGCTGATCTTATGCTGCCTGGTGGAGCCTCAATCCCAGCTTCTTTAAAAACTGTTTTGATCCAGCCTGATATTATGGTTCTAGTAGCTGGTTTTATAACTCCATTGATTGAGATAAACAGGCTTGACAACTTAGCACAACTAGAACGCCTGACATTAGACAATTGAATTAATTTCTTGACATGTTCAACTGGACATATTGTCTTATCTTGATGTCGCTTCAGCAACCACCCTGATTGTCTATTTATTGCACCATCAGTTTTTGAACCAAATTGAGGCCATAAATACACTTCATTATCTGATAGTTCTTCGGGTAACTCCAGTAGAGTGAGGTCATGTACCCTCCGACCAGAAGCTAAAAGCAGTATTACTGCTGCTCGCCTGGATATGTCAAATAATGTATCTGAACTTGGTTTACTTTTTAACCAATCAAAAAGTAATTTAGTGTCCCAAATTGGAGATTTAATACTCTGAGGTCTTGCTACAGATATTGCCTTTAATATCTGGTGAATGAAAAAATTGTTTGATAAATTCTCAGCATTAGTAGCACAATATGTGGAAATAACTGACTTATGTAAAAGGATAGTTCGATATGCAAAGCTATCTTCTAAATATAATTTTGCTAAAAATCTAGCTACATCCTTTCCTTGAGGAGCTTTATGATTTATTTCATGTTGGTGACACCAAGTGATCCATCTTTGAATAGGAGCCTTGTATGTTGCTAATGTTGACTCTCGCCAGCTTTTGCTTAACAAGGACTTTTCTTGTGCCGACCAGTGGGCAATCTGATCGGTCCACCCCCAACCTTCCAAGCAAGGAGCTCCAGTTTCTCTATTTGGGGCGGATTCCTGCCCGTCGTGAGATCTATTAAATTGTTCTGGAGTTCTTTTATCATTATTGGGGGTGCAAGTGCCCTGGCTTGGAGATCTGTTAGCCAGAAGCATTGGGTCCATTGAGGTGCCACCACAATGTATTCCCCCTGAGCTGTGTTGAGGTGTCTTAGCACCCGGGGTATTAGACTGGGAGGCGGAAATACCCATGCCAGTTTGAACCGCCAAGGACGACTGAAAGCGTCGTAAAAGTCTGCAGACCCATCTCTGGAGTCCCATGTCACGTACCGAGGCACAACAGCGGTATTTCGAGAAGCGAACAGGTCGATATCTGGGACGCCCCACCTTGTGAATATAGCCTCCGCGGCTTGGGGCAACAAGTGCCATTCCGGCACTGTTCGATTTCTTGATAGGCGGTCGGCAATGCCGTTGTACCTCCCCGGGAGGTACGCCGCCGAGAGAGTGATATTGAACCTCTCGATCATCTCCAACAGTCTTGTTGTCAGATCGAGAAGAGCGATTGACCGTGTTCCGCCCTCGTTTCGGATGTACGCCACTAAAGTTCTGTTGTCCGACTGAACTAGTACATGCGCGTGGCGGAGATTCATCCTGTGCTGGTTTATGGTGGCGTAAACTGCAAACATCTCTTTTAGGTTTGAGTGCCAACGCTTTTGCCTTAGGGACCATCTGCCTGTCATAAAATAACCATTGAGGTAAGCTCCCCAGCCCGCGTCCGCCGCGTCTGTTATCAGGAAGTGTGTTATTTCCTTCTTGTACAGGGGAACTATACTCTGATCTACGGAACTCAGCCACCAATTTAGTTCCTGATGAACTGTAGTGGGTAAATTTAGTTTTGCTCTTGGCTGACCCTGTCTGAAACTTCTGAGGAACATCTGCATTCGCCGACAGTGCAAGCGTCCACTTGGAGTTGTCAAATTGGCAAAGTTCAACAGGCCTAATACACTTTGCATCTCCCGAAGTGATGCACGATTTCTCTTGAGAATCTTTGTAATTACTGTTTTTATTCTCATTTTTTTCTTTATAGGTAAAGACATTGTTTTGGTCTGAGTATTCCATAGGAGTCCTAAGTATTCTAGCTCCTGACAAGGTTCTAGTACAGACTTCTGGTAATTGACATGCCATCCCAGACTTTCTAGAATCACCAATGTTTCCGCAACTTGGGTTACTAGATGGCCTCGATCCTGGTTCACAAGCAAGTAGTCGTCGAGATACACCAAAAGTCTGATTCCCCTGTTTCTTAGATGTTCTGCAACCCAATTGGACAGAGCAGCGAAAGTCCGGGGGGCAGAAGAAAGGCCAAATGGGAGAGCTGTTAATTGGAGTACCTCCTGCTTGTATACTACTCTCAAAAACCTTCGATGAGCTTCGGCAATTGGAAGATGAAAATATGCCTGCATCAGATCTATTTTCACCATCCAGTCGTTTTCCTGTAAGAAACTCACGACATCTGTTTGGGAAATTAGTTGAAAATGTCTGGTTGCTATAAACCTGTTCAAACCTCTCAAGTCGAAGATCGGTCGTATTCCCCTATCTGGTTTCTTTATTAAAAACATCTTTGACAGAAAACCTGTGTTTAAGACTGGTGGTACTTCTAGAATTCCTTTTCTTTTAAATCCAGAATTACTAAGTCCATCTCTACCGATGTCCTTGAACAAAATTTTTTCAATAGAAATTTGTCTGGGTAATGATGTGGAGGTTTGGAAATGAAGGGAATGCGACTGCCGTTTATGGTTTTCAATACAAAAGGGTTTGCTCCTAGCTGTTTCCAAACATGTGCCTGGAATCTTAGACAACCCCCCTGGAATGGTGGTTGCTGTTGAAAATAGTCATTTTTGTTTATTATTAAATTCGGTGACATTCTCGCCTTGGTTATTGTTGTAGCGACGAAAATTATTTTTATTTCTTATAGGAGCTTTTGATTTTCTATCTATTCTGTTATTTTTGATATATTTTTTATCATTTCTCTTCACCAGTGAAGTACGCTCACGAGAATCCCGGATATTATTATGAACTTTCTCTTTTAAGTAATTAGGTGTATTTAACCATGTTTGTGATCCACCAAGGGATTGTATAACAGGCTGTAAGGCTTCTCTGCTAAATAGATGTTCCGAACTAGGAGGGATATTTCTCAATGTAGATCTTAAATTAACATTATTAATTTCCTTGATAAGTCTTTCACGTCTAATCTCTATACATTCACTTCTTCTACCACAAATAATCTGCATAATCTTTTCAGAACACTTGTGCATAGGAGAACCTGGACCTAGCAACCCTGTTATCTTATCAAACAAAGAAGAAGGATTCAATTCACTTGGATTTGTTGCCGACCAATTCACTAACTCTTGCAAAGCTTGTTTAAACAGTTCTCGCTGTTCTAAATTTGCATTAGTCAGACCTGCTAACATATTTTCTGCAGATGCCAAAAAATCTTTACTTTTATTAAAATGACATAATTCATCATTGACTTTTAGGGCCACAAAACCTGGAGATGCAGAATAACCTCTCAGAGTAGCTTTGTAGCGAATGCCTTTCCAAGACTGTTTATCAAAATGCTGTAACTTATTGACTTCAACAAGTCGTTCCTTGTTAGCTACAGGAACTACCTTCTTATCGTCGTAATCAGTCTGTAAATCGCCTATTTGTAAACTATCGGAAGAAATGCATGGATTGGTGATGAACTGCGATTGGGAGTTCGGTACATATGAACAACTAGGTAACGACGTAGACCTGGTTTCCATAGAATTAATATAATGCGGTAATTTAGTTAGATAATCAGAGATATAATTTACCTGATTCATCAAAGACGAAATGCGCGGGTCCTCCGTTCGACTACGTTTTCTCCGTTTATTCGGTGGTGGAGAAGCGAATCCCTCCTCATCTTCCGAAGATGAAGAAGAGCATTCGTCCATGTCACTAATTCGGGATACCCGCTCTTCTTCCGAAGCAGCGGCATCCGAATGCCGAACACTCGGACCTTGCGACGCGCTTTCGTCACACATTTTAGTGTATTATAACTCACCCTTAACACGAAAAATTAGGTAAACACTGGTATTCACTTGAGTAAACACACTATTAGTGATTAAATACTTTGTTTAGACAAAAATATTCGCACTATCACAATTTTGCACGTTTTACCGGCAAAATCTACAAACGCTATGAGCATGACAGTTGATACATGTCATCTATGCGCTTCATAGGCCAGGGAACAACGACCATTCAGCCTTGTGGTGAGTGAAAGAAATGAACTACACAGATGTTTTTCTCAGTAAGTGCACTTTATTTATTTAATTTAGGCAAGATCTATGGATGCTTCTTCAACCAACGCTGTGTGTTTTAGAAACACATATAATAACAGGTTATCCCTTTTGCAAACGTAAATACAATAATTATATACTTTGTTAAACCCGTGCAGGGACGGCAGAGCAGAATACAATTGTCACAATCTCCCATGTGGATATTGTAAAAGGTGACCAAGGGTGGAAAGAGTACTGAATCCAGGCCCTCTTAGCTGATGGCCAGTAATCTGACCATTCAACTAAACTAAATCTGTCATCCTACCAAAGTACCCTGCCACTACCATGTACGGTTTAGAAATAGGCCAACAAAAAATGGTACATACCACTCTCAAAATATTCGCTGGGGGTTCAAACTGTATTTTGTGACGAACTAAGTTTAGTAAATGAATTGATTCTGTTTTGTGCGTTTCCTCATTTTCAACTTCCACCTGGCACAACACACAGGAGCCTCCGCTAAGGCCATTCCAAGCCTTCTCATCAATCAGGAAACTATCAAAAACAACCACGTTATTGTCGGCACCACGTTGTAGTGTATGTACACCCTTATTGTGGAGATGGTCTCTCTCTTGACAATGTAAAACTACTTCCGGCAAAGTAGTGATGGTTGCACCGCAATATACGCAGTAGTACCGCTTTTGTATCTGAAAATATAAAAAAAAAGTATTTTATTTTTAGGGTTAAGTAAAATAATTAATCTCATCATCTCTCTGCTATTCCCAGTTTATCTGGGTGTCGATACATTGATAGACCAGCCCACCCCATAACATGAGACCTAGCATCGGTAGTGAAATGTTAATACCATCTAGGCTGTCTATAGTGGATGCTTTACGCAGCATATATGTTTGGGCCACCTTCCCTTAATAATAGCCCTTTATTTCATATCAATACAATCAATATTAGAATATATATTTTTTTAAAGTATTTATATTATAATGCCCATCTAATTTATGTTAACATTCAACTTTTTTAATTGATATGAACCCCTTTTTGGGTGAAGGCCTCCTCCAACTCATTCCAATGATTTCTGTCTCATGCCACTTGCATCCAGTCCCTACCAACATATTCAGTAATGTCATCAACCCATCTTTTTTTGGTCTGCCCACACTTTGCTTTCCTTTTGTGTCCATCTTTTGTCTTGGAAGTGCGATATGTGACCTGCCCACTTCCACTTAAGTTTCAAGGCATTGAAGAGAGCATCATCCTTAATAAAGTTAATTATTAAGTTAACTTTTACACTGTGTAAATGTGTAAGTCTATGAAAGTAATCAAATGAACAAAAATTTTTTTTAACAGCTTTTAGTTTTGCTGGGCTTTTTCCAGACTTAGCCTCCTGATTGGGCAATTATGCGCTTTAGCAGTTGAGCTAAGTCTTAAAGAATTAGGTTATAAACCTGTTTGTAAGATATATAATCTTCCACTGGTGTTCATTATTTATAAAATATAAAAAAAAGAAACAAAATAAAACAATTTTTTAATCACCTCTAGAACCAACTCCTTGTCATAATCATGGAGGTAATGCACAGCAGAAAGATTTTTCAAATGAGACTTCTTTTCTATATGACTGATAACATCCTTTTTGCATATCAAATGGCTGTGACATACTAGACAGAAATAGTCACAGGATCCAACAAGTATTGTGTTTCGTTTAAATTCAAATTGATTTCGCATTTTATGTTGATCCTGTAAGTCAAAGGCAATATTTTTCTATGAATAAATAGTCCGTATAGATTGGTACAGGGGTAGTCGGCATCCTCCCCATCCCTCCTACATCGCAGAAACTACGAAAATCGTGAATTGCTATTGTAAATCCCTTCCCCATAAGGTCTCTACCTGATTATGCCGGTTACCCAAAAACTATTTTTGAAACTCAAAACAGAAGGTTAAATGCAGGGAGGATGTTGGAGCTGTATTGGGTTATAACATTAACAAAGATCCGGTGACAAACAACAGTGAAGACTCTGGCTGCCGCGCCAATCCGCCTGCCGGTACAATCGCCGCTTACGAAAAATGCATTTTGTACGATTTTTAGCGTAATTGAGTAATATACATATTTGAAATCAGGAAAACAAGCTCTATAACTTTCCCATAGAGACCATTTAAATATACTGAATATTCAAAGTTTTACATCAATAAATAGCTCGGCTCAGATTTACAATAGCAACCCACGATTTACAAGTTTAGATGCTTACTATAGGATAGAATATTTTTTTATGTATATTGGTAAAGTTTTACGTTTCTGAAATGGATAGTTTTTTAATTATATTTAATCAAAGTTTCTATGAAAATTATCAATTGTTGAAGTTTTGATGTGAATTGTGTTTTGTTACCACTATTTACTTTAAGAATCTTTATTATTCATCATATGAATCATGTTTTTGATACTTATAGTGCAAAAATATTGATTAAAATGTAAAATTAATTTTTTTGTTGACATAATAAAATATGTTATCAATGTATAGAATAAATTTAAAATAAAAAGAAATAAAAGTCTTAGTAAAATCACTATCTAGTTTAGGTTAGGATGGTGACCTCACATATTAAGTAACGGTGACCTTCCAAAAAAGTTTTCTCGCTTAGTAAGTCTAGAAATAAAAGGAAAAACTTTTAGCTTTTCTCTATTTGCATAATAAAACACAGAAAGCTCAAGAAGTTTTGGAAAAAAGTAATCAATTATTTAGAAATTCAGTAACTATTTCAAAATTCAATAAAGGTAGATAATGCGTTTTCCGTAAGGGCGGCAGCTGGGCTGGGCCCCCGCCACCCGCCAGTCGCCAATCACGCGCGTTCCAATGCCATTGTAATTTTCTATAACCATTTTTCAATATTATTGTAAACCAAACAACAAAACTTGTACATTCCTCTTGTACCATCTAGCAATAAACTGCGATTGATGTGCCCGATAGATGGCAATAGGCTCGCCACCTATTACATGGGACCTAGCTAAATTGGCGATAAGTGGGTGGCGATAAAAGGGTCAAGACGAAAATCATCATATCGCACCCTTCATCTCGTTCTGGAGACGCGACATTCTGATGTCTTGCCTGAAGGCTAAGAATAGAGATAAGTAGATACACATCCACATTAAGAGTATTTTATTTAAACAGATTTAGGAAAATGTTTAGAGACACTTACGCAGTGCACACGCGCAGTTTAGCAGTCAAAATATTTGGATGATCACTGAATTTCTATATCAGTAGAAGGCCTCAAAGAGTATTTAATACACTACGTGGACGTGGAGGCCTACTCATAGAGGACAATAATACTACCAAAGAGTATATAATACACTACGTTTAAATACTACTACGGTACGGACGGGCCTACCCCCCGAATACAGAAACGCTTGTCAAAGTTTAAGTCTATAGAGGACAATAAGTTTGAGTCTTGCTTATCATTTAAATGTTGTCAAAATTGACGTTTTTCCATACAAATTCTGACAGTTAATGTCCACTTAACTTTTTAAGCAGTCCCCCAAATTTGATTAGCGTTTCTGTATTCGGGGGTACTTCTTCTTCTTCTTTTTGGTTAATGGCAAAGAGTATTTAATACACTTCGTGCATTGGGAAAATGGGTAATTACTCCATTTGATACTAGACTAGAACTAGGAGATTCGGGAATTCCCCGTCTACTGCAAAGAGTCAACTTGTTTATTGTTGCCATAGGTACGACTTAAATTTCCCAATATAGACAGCTTAATTTTAAGTTGTTTATGTAAAATGCTAACTACTGTATTTGTTAAATAGAAAAATTATCATAACTATTATTGTTTATTTCTAAACATAGAATTCCGTATATAATCTGTATTGTGAATTTTATCCGTATGCGACATAGAAAATCCGTATAAATACGGATAAATCCGTATAGTTGGCAACACTGAAAACACTACGTGTTAATGGCCAAAGAGTATATAATACATTAATGGCGTCTATTCAGTATATTTCGCCAGTCTCAAGTTGTATGCTTAGTTCAGTGTTATCACTTTGATTGTTTTAGCTGCTGACTATCGTGAGCTAAAACAGTGCCTAATGCCTAGCCTATTCGCTAACTTTCTTTGACAGTTGAAAGTGATGATCACCGAACTATTTATTAATCCATTACTGTTTTCACAGGACAAGTGTCAAAATAGCGTTTAAGTAAAGTAGTAATGAATCAATATTAGTAAATACTTCAGTAATTGTATTCTTTGTTCATAAGTGTCAAGAAAAGTTAGCGAATAGGCCTAGGACATTGTTTTTGTTTTCTTAAATTCTCACTATATTTAAGGGAAGGCAACGGGTCTAGTCCATACAGCCATGTCTTTAGTGTATATTTTATCTGTAGTCATATGAAATAATGAGTGGGCGAAATGTATGAATGAAATGATGTTTACGTTAAAATATGAGTGTCACATATTTTAACGCATCTAGGGAGTGCTTGGAGCGAATTTAATGGTAACAGAGTTCATGATGGTGCCTGTAGGCCTATTCCCTAACTTTTTTTGACAGTTGAAAGTGATTATCACCGAACTATTTACTTATCCATTACTACTTTTCTATAATGCTATTGTGACACTTGTCCTGTGATAACAGCAATGTATTAGTAAATAGTTCGGTGATCATCACTTTCAACTGTCAAAAAAAGTTAGGGAATAGGCCTACTGATGAGGTGGACAAAGCCACTTTTCATAGTGGTCTTGACCACAACATCAAACACGTCACAAGACTTATTTTTAATGATTCTGCATAATTGCTCATCAACACGGATGCTTGTGCATCAAAATAACACACGTTCACTGCATAAATTCCAGTATGTAACAATTTTTAAATTATCGAAAAAAATCTGACTGACGCCGCGAAACGCGCCAAACACTCCCTTTTGTTCTAATCAATTATTTTTTTTGTAAAAATAAAAAAGAAGTATGAGTTAGTTTTTTTTTTAATTGGTTTAACGTAATGTTCCTGCAGAGACGTCGATTAGGAATTTTCTTCCTCGGGCCTCGGAGACGGCTTGAGCTTGAGCCAATCTCGTTCATTTTCTGTATGTTGCTGGGTCGAACAGATCATTTTTATGTCCGATTGATTTGTTTGACTCAGCTACAGAACTGAAACCTCAGAGTAAATAGGACTGGAGTAGCCATTAGTCAATTTCTCGTACATATTTTTCTGCCATTTTTTGCGGGGGGTGAGGTTACTACTACACTGAATGCCAGCACACAGAAACAAAAACTTATTGCGTATTTACTAACGCACCCATGCATAATACGACACACATTTTTAAAATTCACGCACACATACTTAAAATAGTGTGTTAACGTTCTATTCAAACACACGAACGTCATTGTGTGAGTAGTGACATGACATAGCACGAGAATATCAATATCGATAAATCAGTTTCGTTTAATGAATGAATGCATTAATTTTGCGTTAGTATTCTTAAAGACTGGAAATTGTTAAATACTGGGAATTGGTAAATTTTAAGGCGAATCAAAAATCAAAATATGTGGAACTTAATAGATAGTAAGGAAGCTAAGCGTGTAATTACCAGTTCCATACGACGTTTTTCCACACAATTGTAAGGAAAAACAAACTTGTATTCTATAAAATCTTCTTCTATTGTTAGATAATTTCTGAAACTGAGACGGCTCAAAATTTACAGAACATATAGTACTTGTTCTTGTAAATGCCCAAGAGACGTGCCTATTACAAGCATTTTTTTCGTATGCTGTATTCTTTAGGAAAACTAAAAATAAAAATTAGATGTTTCGGGAATGTGAAAGCTTACAGTATAAATACCAGCAATTAGGATACCGGCTAGGGGCAGAGGTATTTTTGCTTGAACTACACATACCGATCATTTCTGATTTTAATACTACAATAATATTTTCCAAAAGCTTCATTTATGTACGGAAGACTTTGGTACCACATACCTAATTCCTAGTAAATCGAAGTATTGCACTTGGACCACCGGGTTTTTTAAAGGAGCTTTTAAATATTAATAAGAAATAAATTTAACTTAAATGTTGACAATGACATTTAGCTATCATCATACCAAATGTCGTCAAAATCCGTCTCGTAGTTTATGCATGATGCGTGCACAAACATACATACAGACAGACAAAATGTAAAAAAAATGGAGATTTCACTTCCTCTTCTCTCATACATACATACATAAATAAATCACGCCTATATCCCCGAAGGAGTAGGCAGAGGTGAACTAACACTCACGTTTTGCCAATTATGTTAGGTCCCATGTAAAATGTGGCGAGCCTATTGACATTTATCTGGCACAAAAGTCGCAGTACATTGCTAGGTGGTTTAAGAGGAACGCTGCTTCCCATTCCTCATCACTGATTTATCCGTAGTCGCCTTGTACGACACCCACCGGAGAGATTTAAGGTGGTGACAATTATATTCTGCTCTGCCGTCACCACACGGCAATTACTAACATCATATATGCCATTTGGTTTAAGGTGGACTTGACCTATTTTATTCTATATCTCTATAGTTTTATTCTAGGATTTCAAAATTAAAGGAACTTCAATTCATAAAAGTATCATAAATTTAATCCATATTAAAAATGATCAATTTAATAGTCTGAATAAAATGCCGAAGTTAATGTATAACCTCAGGAACACAGTGTATAGATTTAAATCTTAATACATATTTTAAATTTAATGTTACTTTCATTCATTCATTCATTCATTACTCCCTCGTAAAATCGCAATATCGATGACGTTAACATCACTATTAATGAAGTGCAATTCAATTAGGGTTGCTGATTACAACAAAAAAAAACAATTTGTACTATGGCTCGAAAAAAAATGTAGGTTTACCCTTGCTTATTTTATAAAGTCAGGGACGCTGTAAGCATATACAGCATAGGTACTCTTTGTTTATGAGCGCCGCCCAGCATGAATAAAGGGCAAAATAGTCTTATTATTATTTTATTTTATTAATTCACTTAATATTTTATATTTCCATGTAGTGTGGCAAAAAATAGGCTTCAAGCGGCCGCAAAAGTGTAGGTAGGTATGTACTTAATACTAAACTAAATATAAACACGCAACGTATATTGTTAAAACGAAATTATAATTGGTAATTAATTAATACAAATGACAAAATTACACTTATTTATTAACAACAAACTTTTTTTAATTATTGTCCAATTAATTGAAATGCGATAATGTTCAACCCTAGGTAGTCTCGTGGGGAGTGCGCTGGAAGATCGTTTGATGACGTCACGGCCGACTCCCCACGAGACTATAGCTCGAAATTTGAAATTGTAGTATGCTAAAACATGAAATTATGAAGTAAATAAATATCAAATCTTAAAAATAATACTTAAAAATGAAATGTGACGCCATCTTTTAGAATACTAGATGTTTTCGACTTTTTTTTACGGTAAAAAATAGCACAGGCAGGCATTTTAGTGGGAGCTCTGCACGGCAAGACGTTCTGATCTGATTATTGTGGTTTTAAAATGGCGGCTCAACTAGTTTTATATAACGCACAGGCATCCGATGCTTGTGCGTTTGGCAGAGGGGAATGTTAGGCAAAGGCTACTCCAGTTCTATTTACTCCGAGACTGAAACACACAGAAAATGAACGAGCTTGACGCGAAGCTGATTGACCGTCTCCGAAGCCCATTGACTGAGAATTAAAAAACAACAACAGGGGTGTTTAGCGCGTTTCGTGGTGTCAGTCAGATTTTTTTTTCGATAATTCTAAAATTGGTTCAGAGTGGATTTTGTGCAGTGAAAGTGGTATTATTTTGATGCACAAGCATCCGCGTTGATGTGCAATTATACAGAGTCATTGAAAACAAGTCTTGTGATGTGTTTGATTTTGTAGTGAAAACCACTTGAAAAGTGGTTTTGTCCACTTCATCAGGCACCATCATGAACTCTGTTACCATTAAATTTTTGATTTTGTGGTGAAAACCACTTGAAAAGTGGTTTTATCCACTTCATCAGGCACCATCATGAACCCTGTTACCATTAAATTTGCTCCTAGCACTCCCTTGATGCGTTAAAATGTGTGACACCCATATTTTAACGTAAAATTCATTTCATTCATACATTTCACCCACTCATTATTTCATAAGACTACAGATACAATTTACACTAAAGACTTGGCTGTATGGGCTAGACCCTTTGTCTTCCCTAAAATATAGGGAGAATTAAAAAAACAAAACAACAACAACAAAAAGCTACAAACGTCAAATTTAGTACCCCTGCCGCTCGAGGCGGCGCTTCAAATCGGCACAAGAAACATTTGTCATTTTAGTAGACGTATTCAGCCCAGCGTATTTATCCAGCAGAGCTCACTGCTCTGACCTGCGTCATTCTATGTGAGTCTATTTATTTTGTGCTGTGAGCTAGCAAAGAGTATATAATACACTACTTTTAAGAGTCGGGATTTCAAACAAGCTTTTTGACAATTTTGACTCGCAGTTCAGGCTAAGATCTCGTACCAACCAACAGAGACAGATAAAAAAGTAATGCCAACATGCTACAAAAGCAAACTAAGGATGTGGTGTACGCTACAGAATGTGTCGATATCGATAA
This sequence comes from Cataclysta lemnata, assembly GCA_963931975.1. NCBI lineage: Eukaryota > Metazoa > Arthropoda > Insecta > Lepidoptera > Crambidae > Cataclysta > Cataclysta lemnata. Next base: position 3,412,470 of record OZ008361.1, on the reverse strand, counting down.
AAACGAATGGGTTTTTATCGATATCGACACATGCCACAACCCCCCTTGCCTGCCTGCCTTGCAGAACTTGCAGACAGGTTTTTTAATCCTACAAAAGCAAAATAAAAACCTCTGTTCGTTTGAAAATATTGAGTATTATTATTTAATTACGTGTAATTATTTAATACAATATATTTCTCAACAAAAAATAAAATTAAATAAAAAGTACATTTCATTTAAATTGTTGGTAATTTTCTGATCTCATATTCTAGGCGGAGTCTTCAGATGTTAGCTGATCGATCAACACACGTTTTTGCAATGTTGTGTGAGAAAGTAAGCAGACATTTAGATCTGAATAGACATTAGTAAATAGTATCGTTTGAGTTTACGCTGGTCATCATCAATTCAAATTATTGTTCACCACTTACCATAGCGATATGTGTAACGCGTCCGAAGATCTGGTTCTGTCCAATCAAAATCATCTGGTTCTGAAATAAACCACTCATTAGCTTCAGGAATTGAGCTATCAAACCATGTCGGAAACAAAGGTTATGTAACTTACCAATGGTGGAGTACGAGCCGCTTATACGGTTTCAGGACGTGTAGCAAGGCGGCAGCCTTGTCTTCTTCTTCTAGTGCCTCTTCAACCCTGAAGATAAGCCGTCAGCTTTGTATATTCATCTCTGTCAGTCACAAACCGAAACAGTTTTTCAACGGAGTTAATGCCGATGCACTCTCTAATGTTTCGCAGCCATAACTCTCATCGCCTTGCAGCAAATCACGCTGAGATCTGAAAAATAAGTGGGGCTGAACACAGACGAACTTTTGATGGTGATAATGAGAGATGAACAAAATTCAAATATCTTACTATTTTGCAATTCCTTGTTGCTGTGCCTTTTGAATTAGATCAGCAGTTTTTAGTAACCTCACCCCCCGCAAAAAATGGCAGAAAAATATGTACGAGAAATTGACTAATGACTACTCCAGTCCTATTTACTCTGAGTATATATGATATACTTCTCATAGTTGCCGGTTTTTCAGTACCACTTCTGTACCATCTCCTTTTTTACGAAAATAGATTTTTTTATCGATAATTTGGTACGTAGTAAGGGCATCACTACGGCACATATGATTTTTGATTAAAGTGATCAGAACTTAATTCTAATTACTTAGCGTTTATATAATAACATGGAAAACTACTTACCGCTTCTCATCTAGTGGGAATTTAGCCATGAAAACCCGCTTTTGGTTTGATTTCAAACCTTTGTTCACATATTTCAAACCTTTTGTAAAACATTTCGCTGATAATCAGTTGATTAAATGACACAAACCAGTAAGTAAACAGAAATGATAAGTCACTGAAAACAATAAATAGGCACCAGATGGAAAATTATACTACAACGCCGCTTTAGTTTAAATTTTCAAAACAGCATAGTGACATAATGACATTAGTGACACTCCGGCAGTGCGAGACAAGGAAGCTTAGATCGGAAGTAAGAGACAAAACAAATCGCCATTGAAAATTGCTTAAGCTCCATACATTTTTTCTGCAGTATTGAGTTTCGGCAGTGTTCCAGTCTGTCGCAACTCCATACAAAAAAAAACGTTCTATGAAACAGAAGTGAATTTTAATGGCGACTATATCTGACTCACTCTATTCCTCAACCTTTCTCGTTGTTTGGAGAAATGACATTTATCTGTCATCGCAACGGTCGTTTAGTGGTATAGTGTAAATAAAAAAGAATTAAATTATATTAAAGTTTGTGTTGATCGGCACTTAAATGTAGTTGCAAATTCTTAAGCGGCTTCTGAAAGCGTGTTACTTAAACATAAATATTGGTAAATCATCTTCAGCATGAAGTATAAAAAGTGTGAAATTTGTGGTTGGAAATCTGTTTTTATGGCCCAATTTCCTCTGGATGAGCTTCGGTGAGTAGTTCATTAACAAATTTACATTCTTATGTATTTTTTTATGTAATATTAATAATTTCGTTCAAAACAATGTGATGTTATGATCACATGGTTAAAAATCAATATCGATGCTTTTAATTAAAGTTGTAAACTAGAATAAAGTCTTGGTAATAATACATAATAACTTATTCATTTTACGTCATCAAAGCTCAACTTAATGCAATTTGATTTAAATAAATAAATAATTTGTTTCATTACAGATGTTTTGTGCATTTTTCCGGTTTCTGAAGTTAGAGATGAATCGAAAAAATTGAGATATGAAAAGAGAGTAAGGTGTTGCATGGTCAGTTAAAATCTTAAATATAATATTTATTAATTATTGGTATTAAATATAGTTATTTAATCATTTATATTTATTTAATTTCAGTTGTATGAAAGCGACGACCTAAGCCAAATTCTAAATGTTGTAACATGCAGTTAACTCCTTTAAAGAAGAAAGTTATTTGAAAATTAATAATATAGAAACATAGATTAAAAACAGTACAACAGAAAGTTTTTTTTAATTTCAAACATCAAAGTGAACACATACTCCGTTTTTTAATAAAATGTTCTGCCCATAGATTATGGTTAGCCTTGATAATTTATTTCTTACATCTTCTTTTTTGGTTCAGAACTTTAAAGTTAAAAAACGAGGTATGTGCCTCGGTAGAAATTTTAAAATTATTGTTTATAATGAAGCGCAGGTCGATCCGTTTGTCGATATCGATAAAATTTTGAATAGCATGTGGCACATCTCTATTTTCTCTTTAGGTTGGCAGAACTCTTTGTTTAACAGTTTTTAGGTTGGCTACATTGAGGAATGCTAGTAGCATTTTGACATTCGGTCGGATTAATTTTGTTCTATGGAGTCCCGTCTCCTCTTACGTAGTATAGTATGTATATTCTCTTTGCAGTGTTCGGCAGGCTGTGAGCTAAAGTCACACAAGCACACAGTCAATATGGTATGGCAGCAGTCAAGCAGTGTTAGTAAATGCAGATAGTGAGTTAAAGACGAGACGATGGTTGGATCGGGACGTGAATAATATGGAGTGTTTGTATTCTTAGATAAACTTTTGTTTTCTTTTATATTTTATATTGTGTTTTGTTTAATTAAATTATATAGTGGAATACAATGTTACCAACTAACAGTGTTATGATGTGGAAACCTTGTGTGTTGTGTTTGTATGTTGTGTGCTTCCTAATGTTATTATCTTCAACAAAGGACAACGCCGAAGCCAAATTAATAAGTAAGTTTGTTAACTTTCTATTTAAAATATTTTCATTGGTCCGTTACCTTTATAAATAAATGATAACTAGGAATACCTCACTGATAAATTGAATAGATGAATCAAAAAACGACACCTGAATGTGATGCTTGTTCAGGCTTCAAGTTTTTGTCCTATAAGAAAACCATAGCAACCAAGTCATTCGATTATTCTTTCTTTATTGGTATATGAGATTCATTCAAATTGAGTACATATGAATTTGTATTCCTAGTAGTTTACTGAATAAAAGTTGAAATTTTGTTCAAAAGTGTTTACAAACCACAAAACAGTAAAATAGGTTTCTCTGTTCTGTGTTACAAACAATACAAATATACGTTATTAATTTACTTTTACTTATTTTGATTAACTACCCCTATGTAATATTATTGAGGACAAGATAGGACAAAGATGCAGAAAGTTTTAAGCTTGTGGTGTAATTTATGAAAAATTAAAATAACAATGTAAACTCAAAATAAGTAAAAAAATACCTAGTTATCATTATCAATGTGTATATTGCTAGAAAATTGTTGAATTAGGCATTTAATGAACAATGAAACAATTTATGGTTCAAACCCATGGGTTGTCAAACTATTGTGACAAAGTCAAAGTCAAAGTCAAAATTCATTTATTCATATCTGGTATGATTACAATACACTTATGAATCGTCAAGACGCTAGATACCGAAAACCCGTGTGTCCAAGAAAAAAAAAATAATAGAAAAAAAACAGTGGAGTGCGCAGCATGCCTCAGTCTGTAATGATAGGTCTCCCAAACCCGCCCACGCCCCGGTCCGCAACGAAGCGCCGACCCTGCCGCGTTCAATACCAAGACGGTACTAAACCCATCAGGGCCCAACGCTCCGCTAGCAGAACGGCACGCAAGTAGGCAGTAGAGAAACCCACCATTGTCAACGAGTTATGACATTGCAGGTACATTGTAACCATGACCATCACTATATAGAACCTATCTATATTATAATATGAAGTAAATAAGTATATCTATTTATTTCACTTTATACATAAATTTTAGAAAAATATTCAGATACACACGAGTATTTCTTTGTATGGTCTAGTGAAAATAGTGTTTTGTTAATGTTAAGTTTTGGCACAATAGCCTAGGTTTAAAGCTTTTTCAAGATATTGGTTTTTGGTCATTACAATATCTGATTTAAAATGGCAATTAAGTTATAGTAGATTGTAGTGTGGCAGAAATACTTGTATTTAAATTAAGATCAAATCAATTATAACGTTTTGGTTATTGCAGTGAAAATAAGATTATATTGTTTGAAAGTCATCTTTTTTGTACATAATGTTGACTCTGCTGTCCTGAGATACTGTTCTATTGACTTACTAAACTGAAATTTCCAACTAATGAAACACGTTTAAGAAACAGATTATTTTATTTAACTTTATTTACCTCCTTAATATTTAAATACATAAATGTCAGAAAAATTGCCCGTGTACTCGGCAATCCTGGTAGATATCTAAATCTAAATAATGTCCTGGTTTACCAAGTGGTAAATTAGGAATTTTTAAGAAAAAAATCTGAAATCTCTTCTTTGTAATATTTAATTTTACATAATCTCATTCCTGGCCGAACATGCTTTGACCTGAGCTTTCTTTAGGGGCGAGGCCAAACGGGCGTATTTTTTTTGAGTCTCTTAGAAATGACACGGTGACGCAAAATGAGTTCTCTGCCAGTCTGCCAACTCTGAGTTGGCAATCGCGAATTGAGGTCCAAGCTTCACAGTCTTTCACTATAAAGTGTATTTACGCAGTATCTTTTTCTGGCATTATCTTCTTCTTCGTCTGTAAATATGCTTGGTAATACAAAAAAATTGCACGACACAAACATCCTCTATAAAAGTTTCTTGTAACGGAATAAAATCTCGTCTAGCATCCCAACATAATTTCTGCGACTGAAATTCTGCGACTCACAAAATTACGTTTGTTTAGCCTCACCCTAATAGTATTTCAATGTGTCACTCATTTGCCTAGACCTTTCCGTTTTAGTTTGTCAGGCTATCCAAATGACGCGATATTTAAGTACATGCTCAATTTCTGAAGGGAAGTTCCAATCACTACCAACTCGCTTCTCAACTTAAAGACAGGCTGACGGTAATCTGTCGTGATATAAGGTTAGCACATCCGCATTAACCCTTAGTAGCTAAATAATAAGTGCGATAATCGTCTAACATATGCGGGCGCACGTCGTCCTCGCTGAATAGCAAATGTTTTTTAAGTCGTTGACTTCTCGGATGTAAACTCCGTCCAGTTACATTCGCAAACCTGTCAGTGATTCGAATTTTAAACAGATAGGTTTCTTTCATTCTTTTAATAGCTCATCTAATGGGCCTCCGAGACGGTCAAGCGGTTTCGCGTTAAGCTCGTTCATTTTCTGTGTGTTCAATTATGTTGCTAGGTAAAACAAATATTTTGTATGTCAAACAAATTAAAGAAGAAAAAGAAAACCTCTTTCGTTAAATTGTTGAAAATTATGCCAGAGACGGTATAAAACTTTGAGAAAGTAATACATTTTCTCCTTTAGGATGAACCCGAAGGAAAAAATTTACTTGTCAGCTCGATTAGAATGAAGACCGTTATATTACGTTTTTTTGTAGACAGTGTCGCAATATTGTTAAAGGTATATCGGTAATAGGCTATTAGGTAAATGAAACATTCACCTAATCGTCGTTAATATTTATTTTCGAAAAATTTCACGATCATATTGCCTTCTTGTATAAAGGTGTTGTCCCAATGGTTTTCTACAATAGGTAGGTACCAAGTATTTCACTAAGTTGACGAATAGAGTTGTAATGAGAGTTTATTTAAATCTTGTCGGCCTTAAAACCACGTTTATTTAGAATTTTTCATTAGTATACTTTATCTAAGGGCCTGTTTCACAATCGACAAGTGAGTTCTAAATAGCTTACTTCGCAGATCATTTGACAGTTGTAATATGAAATATATGTCAAATGAACTGCAAAGTAAGCTACTTCGAACTTACTTTTCGGTTGTGAAACAGGCCCTAAGTATACTATATACGATACTCCAGTCGCTGCGCGCTGGTTCAGATCCAGCTCGAAGGACGAAATGATAACTACTGTTTGTGGACAGTTTTAGGAAAAATTATAAAAAGCACGTATTTTAAAAATGTTAATAAAATAATAACGTTCTTAATACCTACGCCAGTACACAAAATGCACTTGTTGTGTTTTTTAAATAAGATAAAAATGTTATAATAAGTACCTATTTTTTCAAAGTTAAAGCTAATCGTTTTGATAGAAAGGACAATGGATAATGTAAATGGGTATTTTATTTTACAATATCTTTCTTAATTTTCAAATGATATTCGTAGATAAGGAAACCTAATTATTATTAATATTAAAGCTTACAGTTTAAATTTTGTCTTTGCCGTTGGTGTCGTCTAATGACGGCAGAGCAAAATACAATTGTCACGACCCCCCACATCTCCTGTGGGTGTCGTACAAGTACAAGGCGACTTAGGGTAAAGAAAGCAATGAGTAATGGGCACCAGCATTCCTCTAATACCACCTAGCAATAGACTACGATTTATGTGCCCGATATATGACTACCCTATAGGCTCGCCGCTTATTAAATGCGACCTAATTTAATTGCCAGCCGCGTGGTGACGGCAGAGTAGAATACAGTTGTCACCACCTCAAATCTTTCCCGTGGGTGTCGTACAAGGCGACTAAGGATAAATCTGACTATGATTAGGAATGGGCAGCAGCGTTCCTCTTATACCACCTAGCAATAGCAATGTACTGCGACTGTTGTGCCCGATAAATGGCAATAGGCTCGTACATGGGACCACCTATTACATGGGACTTGACATATTTGGCGAAACGTGGGTGCTAGTTCACCTCTGCCTACCCCTTCGGGGATATAGGCGTGATTTATGTATGTATGTATGTAATTTAATTGGCGAAAAGTGAGTGTTAATTCACCTCTGCCTACCCCTTCGGGGATATAGGCCTTGTTTATGTATGTATTTAGTCTAAAATGGTTAGGGTATAAATAATAAATATATATTAACCTTGAGGACCACGGGCTCGCCCAACGGATATACACTTGGATAATATATTTGCAACTATTTAATTATTATGCATACATAATTGTTTTGTTTCCTTCTGATTCACCGCTGGCTTCCGACCGTCTATCGACGTGACTCATTGATGGTGTACTAACTGAAAATTGTAGAATAAAATTAAATATACATACATACAAACATAAATCCCGCCTATATGCCCGAAGGGGTACGCACTAGCACCCACGTTTCGCCAATTATGTTAGGTGGTGAGCCTATTGCCATTTATCGGGCACAAAAGTCGCAGTACATAGCAATGTACTGCGATTTTTGGTGGTATAAGAGGAACGCTGCTGCCTATTCGTCATCACTGATTTATCCTTAGTCGCCGTGTACGACACCCACGGGAGAGATTTGGGGTGGTGACAATTATTGTATTCTACTCTGTCGTCATCACACGGCGCAAAAAATAGAGACCATTGTTAAATAAGAGTTGTCCGTATTATAAATAAACTAACTTTTTCATGTTATTTTTTAATGCATCTGTTAGGGGTGTGATGTTTACGTCATGCAACATGTGGGTTTGTTGATACGTTAGTGTTTTTCTTCCTTCTTTTTAATAAAATAAGGTTTTATTGTTCATAGGCGAGAAATCTTTTATATGCTGTACTCGTTGATCGATATAGAGCGCCTATTAGGCGCGTAATTATAGTTAAGTTGTTATTTTTATATTGATGTGGTTTTATTGACAGAGTTTATAAACTTTGGACGAGCCACAGTAAAATATATCTAATCTACTTATACTTTAATATTATAAAGCTGAAGAGTTTGTTTGTTTGGTTAAACAAACCAACCAACCAATGGTTGGTTAAACGTGCTAATCTCAGGAACTACTGGTTCAAATTGAATAATTATTTTTGCGTTGGATAGTCCATTTATCGAGGAAGGCTATAGGCTATATTATTATAATAACCGACATTGAGGCGAGCGAAGCCGCGGGCGACCACTAGTGAATACATATATAAAAAATACAAAAATGGGTACCTCGTGATTTGACTGATCTGCAGAAAGAAACGCGTGTTGAAACTTGTGTTGCCTTGTTGGATCGGTACAGAAATGAAGGAATATTGGATCATGTGATGAAAAGTGAATTCTTTATGATAACCGTAAAAGAAAAATGCAATGGCTGACCCCAGGTCAAACGCCACAACAGTGTCCTAAAGCAAAACTTACCAATAAAAAGGTTTGGTGGTCTCAGCATGGTGTTATTCACTATAGTTTTCTCCGATCTGGTCAAGCAATAACGGCAGATGTCTATTGTGCCGAACTCCGAACAATGTTGGCAAAACTAGCAATAAAACAGCCCCGACTCATCAATCGATCTTCACCATTATTGCTCCATGACAACGCGAGACCCCTTCAAGAACTGCAGTTAGAAACCATTCGTCATCCTCCGTGTTCGCCAGACCTTGCTCCAATGGACTACCATTTTTTTGTGATTTGGACAATTATCTACGTCATCGTCGTATTCCCAGAAGGCAGTACAAAATGCTTTCACACAGTTTGTGCAATCTAGATCCTCAGAGTTCTATCGCAAAGGCATTAATGAAAGGTCATTTCATCACTATTAGATGGCAGCAATGTATAGATAATAATGGTAACTATTTTGATTAAATAAATTTGTCTAAAATTAAAAATAACAATTTCGATTTTCAGTAAAAAACGGCAATTTCATACTTCAACCCCCAATATTATGAAGTTGGAGAGTTTGTTTGTTTCGTTGAACGCGCTAATTTCAGGAACTTCTGACTTAAATGGAAAAATTCTTTTTGTGTTGGATAGTCCATTTCTCGAGGAAGGCTTTAATAGGCTATATAATAACTGACATTAACGCGAGCGAAGCCGCGGGCGACCACTAGTTTCTCTTATAATAGTTCGACGCTCGAACTGTCTAATAGGAACGAGCGGCAACATTCGTAGATACGGGGCGAAGTACTGAAATCATTATGGGTTGCACTCCACATAAGAATAACAGCATCATTTGGGAGGCAACACTCCCACTTCGTCAACAGCTGTTTATAGACACAACTTAACGTCGACCCTTCGTCTTTGGCCTTGTGTACAGTCGGGAACAGGAAATGTTTACCGCCTTAAGGATCACAATTGAATGCACACATTTTGGTCTAAATGTCTATTTCATAGTAATTTAATTGACAACATATGTTCAACATATGTTCTCGGTGTGTCATTGCATAAATAACTTTTAAAGGTAATAAGTAACTTGATATGGCATTTTTTACTTTAGTGGAAAAAGTGTGTTATAGAATCTAATTTCAAAACTGGTAAACATTTTCTCTCCGCGACCGTACATTAGGCCGACCGTCATCGGGCGCAGTGAGGGCTCTCGTTAGAGTTGCTACACGCTATTTCTGGCCGCCCCAGGAGCTGTATGGGAATGATAACTTCCCTAGAAGGACACGATACGTTTCCTCCGAGTGACGTCACGTCCGATTTGTAATTGTGTGTGCGTCGCGGTATGCTTTACGGGTGCTCTAAAATTATAATGGTACATACATACATACATAAATCACGCCTATATCCCCGAAGGGGTAGGCAGAGGTGAACTAGCACCCACGTTTCGCCAATTATGTTAGGTAGGTCCCATGTAATAGGTGGCGAGTCTATTGATATATATCGGGCACAAAAGTGTCGCAGTACATTGCTAGGTGGTATATGAGGAACGCTGCTGCCCATTCCTCATCACTGATTTATCCTTAGTCGCCTCGTACGACACCCACGGGAGAGATTTGGGGTGTGACAATTGTATTCTACTCTGCCGTCACCACACGGCATAATGGTAATACGTGAAAATTTCACAGTCTAACGTAAATTGTCTTACGGCCATCTCTACGTCTACAGAGCCAGATAACCTTACCACACCACAGTTTTGTTACATAGAAATCTGTGTTAGTATTGGTTAATCAACAAAAATGCAAGCTTAATATTATTATTCGGTTTTATTCCAACATTATTACTTAAATGTAGGAAAAAATATTGCAAAGGAAAACACTTAAAAACAAAAAAAAATCCTTTACAAAAAAAGGAAAATAAAGACCATATATCTTACGTATTGCCCTGTTTCAGTTTAAGAGTAATGGGGCGCAGACATTTATGGATATTGTCAAGGAAGGAGTACAAAGACACTAGCTAGAAGGATACATGCTTCGTTAGTGTAGATTGTGGATACTGTTAATATCGATGATATTAATATTCATTCATTTAAGAGTGATGGGCACAGACCTTCTAGGATCTTATGAAGGAAGGAGTAGGTGCATAAACATAAGATGGATTAGCACGTTACTGTAGAATACAGTCTACAGTGTAGCTGTAGATACTGCCACTGTCAGTTTTAATATACTTCAAGTAATTTCTTTAAAAAACATCCGGGTACGAATTGAGTAACCTCCTCCGTTTTTTCGTCGGTTAAAAAGTCATGCGGAGGCTGGGTATCCGTCCTAGTCGAGAGGACAAGAATATGACACGTAACATGAAATATACCTACTCTAGATACAAGTATTTGATTAGGTGATTTTAATATAGATTTATTACAGCCTATAAGGCTTAGCTATAAAACGGCAAGCAATTTGGCGAGCGTACGTCCTTAGCAATTGACAGACAATTGCCTTGATAGCATGAGAATATTAGCCTCAGTGTTATTGGACAGTATTAGGAGTGTATATGTACAATGTGACAAACATACCGGAATATAAGTAAATGAAAAAGGTTACTCTATTTAACCAAAAACTCTGTTAGCCTTTAATCACTCAGATTATCTTTAATTCCACTTTTAATAGCTTAATGTACCTATACACTACAGTATCACTTTTGTAATAGTTGTGGACAACTGAACAAAAAATTAAGTATGTAAAATGTTTTCATAACAAAAAGTCTAACGGTTCCTAAGATAGGTCCCTCCTTCTTGTCATGTTTACAGTTATGAGTTTTCAGTCGCAGTTAAAAAAAGGCTATATCCGGTAAATAGTTATTTACCTACGTAACATTATCTTGTTAATTTGTCGCCTTCTACTTTCACTAAACAGTGCAACACTAACAATATGTAAAGTTTTCTCAATTGACTCGCTTTACTTCAAGCAAGTCACAATCGATTGGAGATATTTGACAGTTTATATAGTCTTAACGTTCTGGTGTCTGTACTAAAATTATTTTTCATATTTTTCATTAGGTACCCAAGTACCTAGGTTATCTCTGTTATTTTTTAAATAATATTTACGTGATAAGTCTTCCTTTCTGGCCTGGGAGCGAACAAATAACGTAGAATAGGCCAGCCCCGACTCATCCCATGGGTGTCGTAAAAGTCGACTAAGGGAGATTGCCCGGTATAGACTATAAGCACCTTGGGGCACCCGAATGGTGGAGGGCAAACCACCAACAACAGCATGCCCAAAGAGGGTTGGTGTCAGGCAGGCGGCCGGCTGTAAAACCTAAGCCAAAACCTTGAGCAGTATGGATTGGAATGTTGTCATGCCGATCACTCTCTCCGTTCATCGGTCTCTCGACATGGTCCGTTCCGTCTCTTGTCTATACAGTGTGATGGATTATATGAATCAAAAGGGAGTGGATGGCTTGATGACGCCTAACCGCTATGAATGAAAGGGGAAACATACTGCGCCGACCCCAGATAGACTGTAATCTATCTGGGGTGGGAGAAGAAGAAGAAGATTTACGGAATAAGCAAGTTCTAAGTATTTTTCTCCCCTTGACAATGTGACGGCCTTTTTATGGAGTATAACTTGGTTTGTACCTGGTGCATTCTGAGCAATAAGCATGTTATCTCGACACGGCTTATCGTAATAATCGCCTGAATCATCTGAGCAACAATGGCGTGGCGGCACGTGCGCTCGCGCAATCTCGATTTCCCAAGTAAATCCAATGGTGAACGAAGATCTAGATCTGTTGTTAAAATGAGTACTTAAATAGTAAACTGGTAAATCGACTTCATGCTAAGATAATGATTGTCTCGATTTCACTGACAACGCCTTAACATGCCATTCGATTTTGTTTAGCATTAAGTCGCAACAACAATAAAATTGTGTCACCAGGGACGTGGGGTCACTCGCTGGTGACACAATTTTTTTTCTTTTCTTTTGGTCTTGAAAATGTAGGTTTGGATTTGCAACGTCTTGTGCAGTCCTATTTTGTACTGAGATGAAAGTTAGCATGCGGTAAATGCACTACACAATCAGAGTGTGCGGTAAATAATCGGATTTCGTAGACAGTATTTATAAACCACATTGTTCCCATCACTACCTACTGAACACATATTTGGTTACAGGACGTGATTCGTGCCTCGTGCGCAAACAATTCGATCCGTAGATAAGATATAAAAATGGTGTCGGATATCCTTTCTTCAATAGGGATGTTGGTGAAGAATTTTGAATCTCGAATCATTGAACGGTTTTTATTCAAGATCCGTGAGAGGACGACGTGATATGTTTTTAATATCGCACATTTAAGAAAAAGGGCGTAACAAAAAAAAAATTGTGTGTTCTAAATTTATAACTTAAAACATTTCTTTTTAAATAAAATTTTTAATATGTATCACTTTTATATTCAACTAGTGGTCGCCCGCGGCTTCAATGCGGCGTTAATGTCAGTTATTCGGCCTTCCTCGATAAAAGGACTATCCTTCCTAACACAAAAAGATTTTTTAATTTGAGTCAGTAGTTCCTGTGATTAGCGCGTTCAACCAACCAAACAAACAAACTCTTCAGCTTTATAATATTAATATATACCATATCAATATGATATATCTGTGGTATATACCTATAAGCGAATCCTGTTCTTAGCGCCCTGCTACGGTATAATTTCTGCCTGGCTTTCTGCCCGGTTAGCATGACCTGACCACCCAAAGACGATATGATATAGCCATTTATCGCGTTGAACTTACGAAAATCATTGGATTTTCGACAGATCAAAGCGATAAATGCCTACTATATCTTTATGATATAGCCTTACTGCCGCACTCAGAGACGTCAATTAACTTTAAGGAGTATTTAATGTCAAAAATTTTCATTGAAATCAGGGCCATAGACCCGGCAAAAATAGCGACTAGTTTTGAATTGTTATTTTTTGACATTAAGTACTCATTAACGTTATTTGACGGCAGTTAGAGGCTTATTCAATTTGAATGTTAAAATCCAATGATTTTTAACTGCTCACCGCGATAAATGGCTATATCATATCGTGTTTCGGTGGTCATTCCAGCCGGGGTGAACGCAATTTTCGTTTTAAATGTAGCCCGACTGACCATCCATTCGTTTAGTTAGTGCGAAGTCTTAAATAACGTTCCATTTTGGGCTCGGCCGCCCTTAATTGGCGACAAACATCCAATGCGAATATTCATTTAGGCTTTCAGCGTGTAAGTGGAAAATTAGCACCGATGCCGAGCCCAAAACTCAGCCAAACTAAATATCAATGTCCCAGTTTGTTAAGTAATTAATTTAGTTAGGGATCGCGGGTTACTTAAGTTACTTTCGATCATTGGTCGCTTGTCGGGAGGGCAATATATCGCATCGGCATCGTAAGAACTAGAAGGACCTTAGTCAAAAATTTTTAAGTATTTGAGGAATCACAAAATTTATAAAAAAAGTACGTTCGAAATGAACATGAATTAAACTAAATGCTCTTGATCTTACAATTTCGACATGTAAGCCTAGTAATAAATATAATCACGCTTTCAAATGTAGGTGTTAATAAAATTCCAAGAAATTCCTTATTTTTGAGATAGACCTTTTTAATTCTAATGGTGCGATATGTAGCAGATGAAGATCAAACTGCGCGGTAGCTTTTTGCGGAAAATGCATTGATGCGATTGACACACAGTATTTTAATACTATAAAGCAATTACGAAGTTGACGAAACGGATTCAAACGTGTATATTGTACACACATTTCGCCTATTATTTTTCCCATGTATGTAATAGTTGGCGAGCTATTGATATCTATCGGGCACGTATATCGCTTTACTAGGTGGTCCGACAAGGACGCTGCTGACGAGTGCAAATCATGTTTCAATTCTTGATCGCCCTGTACGACACCCGCGGGAGAGATTAGGGGTGGTGACAACAGTATTCTACTCTACAGTGTTAACTAACTCCGTGTACTGTAGGTACTAATACTTGTCTATTCCAACTTAAATTAATATGTTAACTTACTATAACTTGAGATGAAAACTACCAGCACACCATGGACCCACCGCACGGGCGCCGGGTCCATAGTGTGGCAGAGAGGAGAGTCAGTGGCAGCGCTTGGGACTTGTGACCCAAGTGTAGGTTTAATGGGGCCCCTTGACAACTAGTTAACACTCACCTCCACCACCCTGACCTCTCTCTCTGCAGAGTCAGTCAGGAAGTCTCGACAATATCAAAGCCGACTTATTTTAACAACTGCCGTAATACCAAATTACAATACAAAACCGTTAGAAAAATAGTACAATAATTACCCCCGAATACAGAAACGCTATTCAAAGTTTGAGTCCCGCTTAACATTTAAGTATTATCAAAATTGACGTTTTTCCATACAAATTCTGACAGGTAGTGTCCACTTAACTTTTTAAGCAGTCCCCTAAATTTGAGTAGCGTTTCTAAGCGATTCTAACAACAGTCACCACACGGCAGTCTTAGTTAAGCGGTCGCTTTATACCTAAAGCAAGTGGTGGTTCGGTAACAACTGTGATTGCAATAGTGATGCAATAGACACGCTAGCCTAGCCTATAGTTTGACAAGCTCTGCGGTATGAGGGGCGGTGGCGGGGACGGGGCGCTCCGGATGCTGGCGGGGGTGAGTGATGCAGGGAGGAGGGAAAACTCGCTCCTCTCCGCATCGCTCGCCCCCGCTACCATCTAACTAAAGTGCCCCGTCCCCGCCACCGTCTCGTACCGCAGGAGGGTCGCGCACGAAGTTGTCGGACTATAGGCTAGGCTAGCGAGTCTATTGCTTTCAATCACAGTTGTTACCGAACCACCACTTGCTTTAGGTATAAAGCGACCGCTTAACTAAGACTGCCGTGTGGTGACTGAAGAGTAGAATACTGTTGTCACCACCCCCAATCTCAATCGTGGCTCGCCACCTATTACATGGGAGCTAAAACAATAGGCGGAATGTGTGTACATATACACGTTTGAATCCGTTTCGTCAACTTCGTTATTTTGCTTTGTAGTATTAAAATACTGTGTCAATCGCATCAATGCATTTTCCGCAAAAAGCCTAGCTTGGCCTAAGAGTGGCGGCCTTAAACGGACCTACCTAGTTGTTACTAGGCTGGCCGTGTCCAGTTAATGACTGGAAACGAGGACTTAACTCAGGAAAGCGCCAATTTACATGCGACCGGTTCTTTTCACGCGATATTTCATTGGCAGTTTACTTGTATTTTGCTGCGTTCTCGTGCTGGTGTGCAATTAGAAATCAGCTTTAGGATTTTATCTTTAAAACCTGTGCTTTTGAATCAGGTAAGCTTGTAGATATGTCGTGACCAGATCATAGAATTGATCAATTCATGATGTGGCCGATGAAAAGGTTGCATTTCATGAAACGGCCAGCTAAAACTGTCCATATCCATATGATTATGTCGATATACATTTGGCCAATTATCAATAAATGTAGTCAATGTTCGTTTTAATATTATTATGATAGCTGTGTGCTGACGGAGGAGCAGTATATAATACAATGGTCATCCAATCTCACCCGCGGGTTTCGTACAAGGGTTATGACAGCGACGAGTAATGGGCAGCAGCGTTCCTCTTATACCACCTATGAATATACTGCGATTTACGTGCCCGATGTTTGCTCAAGGTTTTGTCTTGTATTTTACGTCCGGGCTGTCCTGCCTGATCCTGATGCGCACCTTCTTTGATTCTTCTCCTCCCTGCCCTTATCCTACTCTGAGTAGGGTCGGCACAATATGTCTTCCTTTTCCAATCTCCTCTATTTAGACGTGAGCTCAGCGTGAACTCCCTCTTCCTCATATCGCACCGCAAAGCGCCCTGTCTTTGATCAAGGAAATTAATTAAAGACACTACTGCCGCACTCAGAGATGTCAGTAACTTTAATGAGTATTTATTGTCAAAAATTTTCATTCAAATCTAGACCATAGACCCAGCAAGAATAGCGACTAGTTTTGAATTGTCATTTTATGACGTTAAGTACTCATTAACGTTATTTGACGTCTCTGAGTGCGGCAGTAAGGGCCTGTTTCACAATCGACAGTAAGTTAGAAGTAACTTACTTTGCAGTTCAATTGACATATATGTATTTCATATTACAACTTGCAAATGATCTGCGAAGTAAGCTACTTAGAACTTACTTGTCGATTGTGAAACAGGCCCTACTAAACAAACGAAAATAAATTACAATAACCAAGAGATGTGTGTAGGCATTTTACTTCAGTGAATGTCACCGCGCCATAAGTCTAAAATACCACCCAACACCTCCGCTGTTAATAAAACTGCAAACTTACGATCGAACCTTCTTTGAACCGCGACAATGTGGGCCTAAGACGTAGGTAGGTTTAAGGATTCAAACGTGTATATATTGTTGTTTTTTATGGCATATTTTTTTGCGAAATAGCTCCTACTGTCATTCAGTTAGTATGTTACACAATCGTTTTAAAAATTGTATTTTAAAATGCATGTCTTTGGTTGCGTGGTGACGACAGAGAAGAATACAATTCGCCACCCGGGCATACAAGGCAACGAACTGCTGCACTTGAAGACAGAGACGTCAATTAACTTTAACGAGTACTTAATTAAAAAAATCATTTAAATGTTAACCATTGAGACCCGGCAAGAATAGCGACTAGGTTTGAATTGTCACTTGTTGACATTAAGTACACATTAACGTTAATTGATGTCTTTGAGTGCGGCAGTAAAGGCGACCGCAGACATGCGATTTTTAGTTGGCCGACTAAATCGCAGATCGTTATTCATAAAAACGTATGATAGCCCGCATCTCTCCAACTAAATCGGTCAACTAAAAAGTTGCTCACTCGATAGTGAGCAACTTTGGCCGATGCCGATAAGTATTAGAACGGGGTTCTATGCAAGTTCTAAGTGTACCATCCGGGAACGTTCCCGGTGATCGGCAATGGGATCTGAGAAAAACTAGGTGTTAAAACACCTTTGTCAGGTGCCAGTCAGCTTTTTTGACTTTGATTTCATTTTTATAGTTTTAGCTATATAGGCTATAAATAACCATTTATCGCTTTGACCTGTCAAAAATCCAATGATTTTGTTCATCGTTCAAAAATCATTGGATTTTTGACAGTTCATAGCGATAAATGGCTGTATCATATTCTGTTTCGGTGCCCATGCTAGCCGGGCTGGGAGTGGTGACGATTACATTCTGTACTACGGTTATCAACACGGCACTTTTTATTTGGGGTATATCCTTATGTATGCCTGCCCGGCTAGCATGACCACCGAAACACGATATGATATGGCATTTATCGCGTTGAACTGTTAAAGATCATTGGATAAAATAAGACTAACTTTAATAATTGAATAAGCTTATACGGATATGTGTTAAAGTTAAAGCTGTTTATCGCTTTGCACTGTCAAAAATCCTATGATTTTTGTAAGATCAACGCGATAAATGGCTATATTATATCGTGTTTTGGTGGCCATGCTGGCCGGGCAGGAGTGTATATTATATCTGAAGGCGCAAAATACTTTAAATTAGGTTAGTCCCGGTTATTCGTCTGCCAAAACGGACGCGTTGACGTATTGAGAAAGCGCGCGAAAGATTCGAGCGTACTGGCGGACAGCCAGCGTTCAATCCTTATTCTAATAGGTAAACAAATACCCATTTCATTGTTACCGAAATATCGGGGCCGTTGAACTTTCGGCTTCCGACAATTTCTGCGCAACGTCACGCTCAAAATGTGACATAATTCGCTCAATTGACTAATCATGTGGCAATTGCCTTTTATTTACGTGCTCTAGGCAACTTTCGTGTCATAGGAATTTAACAATTTTTATAGTTAAATATATTTAATATCGAGATGGAGGATAAGGTCATATACCTATTTTTTTTTTTGTAAAATTTTACAAATAAATTATGAATGCTTATCTAGACCAAAAAGCACCGAATGGTGGAGGGCAAATCACCAAAAAGAGGGGTTCAGGCGTGCGACGGGTCTAAGCCAAAACCTTGAGGAGTATGGATTGTTATGTAGTTACCCCAATCACTCTCTCCATTCACCGTTCTCTCGACATGTTCCTTTCCAATATTCTTATACATTTGTTCATCACTAGCACATTTTCGGTGCAATGTATGAATCATAATGGAGTGCATGGCTTTATGCCGTCTGACCGATTGATATTAACTAATGGAAGAGATAAAAGATAAGATACTGCGCCACTCCATCTAACTCCAGATACACTGAGACTAGGACAGGAAGGTAATGATGAGAACCGCTTATATTTTTGATGTTAAGTTTATAGTATACTATAGTTCCAGTATGACAAAAATAATTTTTATGCTCTATGATAATATCCATTGCAACACTAGTAAACAGGTACCTAAGTAAGTTGTAAGATGTATTTTTAGGCTTTTAGATATAATTATACCGGGTTAGCACTTAGCACAGATGATATCGCCTCTGGCAACTGGTGTGAAACAAAACGCGGATTTTTGACGTTTTCCATCACTGGCCAATGTTTCATACTGCAGTAGAATTTTATTATTATTTGCATGCGACCCCGTGCGTGCGTATGGGGGGTTTTTCCAGAGACACCCTTGGTGTATTTGAATTTCAAGTCTGCCGAAGTCTACGGTTCTCTTTCAGACATACTTGAATCCAAATGTTTTACATGTTATATTAAGGCCCTTTAGAACAAAAAGGATTGAAATATGTCGAAAGTGAATGCAGACAACGACAGGGGAAGGCCTCGGCGGATCTTTCTTAATCGAATTGAAAGTATTATACAAAGCGGCCAGGTCAAGACTACCCGAAACCGACTGGCATGTAGAAGAAGAGAAGAAGTATGTAAGGAAAGTACCAAGTAGAAAGAAGCGGTCTCTACCTACCCTTGTTGTGGGAGAAAGGTGTCATGTATGTATGTATGTGGATCATTAAATTGAACGCATAATGCTACTTACTGCTCACGAATTCGGAACACACATTTAGGGCCTAAGGCGGTACTCTGGAACTTTATTTCGTTCGTTCGAGTTTTTCTGTCTTTGTCACTCTTATTTTAATACGCAGTGGCGTGAGAAAGACGGATAGATGTGAGTTAATCGTTCGGAGTTTCAGAGTAGACCTGCTGTTTCACAATCGACGGGTAAGTTCTGGGTAGCCTACTTGAGAGATCATTTGACAGTTGTAATATGAAAGATATGTTCGAACTTACCCGTCGATTGTGAAACAGGTCCTAAGAGAAATGTTTAAAAAAAACCGTTATATTTTTATGTCACACCTGACCAGAAAGGCGTGATTGATTATGTATGTTATACATCTGCACCTAAACACGATGTACCTAAGTAATTTTTAATATAAAGATACCAGAAATATTATGATAATTTCCCGGTTGTTGACTATCATATCGGTATTGACATTGACATAGTTGAAGATCAGTGCGCAGAAACCGGTTTTTTCTTTCAAATCCTCTCATACATCACTATCGTCCACCTACGCAACATAAACAATGTTATAACTTGTGATGTGGTTTCACTTTCTGCGATGTGAACTAGTATAATTTATGAGTTTACTGATAGATCTTGGCTTTAATACACTTTCAGTAAATTGATTTAGCCGTACTATGGTGGTAAGTTTCAGTCGCTTACCATCAGCCAAGATCTATCAGTCAACTCATAAATTATTACCGATTGCATCAATACCATAATTTTTCGAACTTTTTCTAACCACTATATTCTCTGAGACAGATAGTTTTTTATTTATCTCTCAGCTGTGTATCTATTTATTAAGAGTGTGCTAATAGCATATATTGTTTTTTTTAGGAAAATTACGCGTGGTTGTCAATAAGAGAATAGCAGTTAAGTTAAAATATTTTACCGAATATACAGAGTGACATATTGGAATTGGATCATTACTCATATTATTTTTCAAATTCAAAATCACTTGAATACACATTATAAAAACTTTTCAACATTTTTTTAATAATATTATGTATTCATATAATTTAAATGATCTGAGTTGGTTTTCTATTTACTTTAACTCGATAGTTTTCTCTTTAAATATCAGACACAAACAGTAAGTAAACAAGTATCATCTTCAACAAGTTCTACGTCACATTGATCACTTATTGCTGTTGGATACCTTTTTTCCCCAATTTTGCATTGTTTCTAAAAACCACACCCGCAAACTCTTCAATGAAAATACAGGCTTATTTATTGTCCAATAAATAACGCCCTTTGAAACGCAAAAATCGTCCACAATGTCCTTGAAACTTAAAAGGCGATGAATGCTATGAATTACATTTTCGCTGGCGATATGGCATCGACGCAAAATCGTTTTAAGTTCGTGACATAATTGATCTTATCGCTCATCGACACTGCGTAGTAAATGAAGGCAATCAGGTGCTTTAAGTAATTTCACGACATTGTTTCTTGGAGGTTATTGATTGATAAAGCCCCAAAACGTAAAGAAATGCAACTTTTGGTAAAGTTTGTCAACGGAATTGATTATAATATAACGAAACACTAGCTTTTCACCTAGCTTTCAACATTCGAATTTTTCTAACAATGAGCAAAAGATTATTTGATTACTATAGATGAGTATTTATTTTTCAGTTTAATAGGGACGAAAATTCAATTATGTGTAAACTAGGATTGTCTCTGTTGTAACTGGCAACACTGCAAGAAGGGTTCAACTGTTGACTGCACCATTTCTAAATTCGAATTCTGCCGTGATGCTGTCAGTGGGAACCGATACGGCACATGTTCTAATTTTAAAACTTCGTAGTGCGTCTGAGCATGTTATACTGCCAACTGCACCACAAAAAGTGCAGGACTCAAGTGTAGGACCGACTACAGTTATGTTATACTTTATTTCTGTTTGTTCATCTGACTCTTTTGCGAGCGCGCGTTTCGTATTGTTCTCCTTTTATTTACATGTTGAAACATCTGCTTTCAAGACAGGTGGGTGTAAAATTAAAATGACACGAAACGACTCGGTCGATTTTAGACTAGCATTGGACGATTTTTTTATCGATTATTGTTTGCTTTAACGTCGGCAGGTGGTCGTTCGTTTTGCAGCAGTTTTTGCACAGTTTAATAAAAAAAAATGTTTGGTATTATCCTAACAATTGCACGTAATTAAACAGAAGCAACCACAATACGGGACATTAATTTATTTATGACAAATCATCTCTCTGATTAGTTAAAAATTAAGCAGGTTTAATAAAAGCTTTTCTGCATTCGATTTCTTAGAGCGTACCTTTATTATCACTAACTCTTACGTTGATTATTGGGAAAATGGCATGGATAATAAAATTATGTTAATTATTATTGGCAAAATGGCATGGGTTTTAGTCTGCGCTTGCAAAGCATAGTTAGTGTTAGTTTTGTGTAGAGGATAACATATGCCTTCGCATCTCCAAAGTTATTTTTAATTCAAGCTAAAGACAAAACGCTAAGTATGGTCAGTGCTTACATCCTGTTTATTATAATATTAATAAGGCCTTTTTAAAGAGCAGAGATTTTAGCAAACATCACATAAATATATAAGTATTTATAACAGTTTAAAGTTCACGTGAGCGACTATAGTAAACAAAATTCAGCTTGATTGTATCTTGTCTCATAGCTAATCAGGGCAGTTACATAAATAGAAGAGCGTGGCATTAAAAGTGACATATGTCCCGCCAGGAACGAACGGGAAATGCAAAAAACAACACAGTGTCAGTCAAACTACACACCGCCATTAGATTGAGGGTACCATGGTTGGATGGTGACAGATGCCACTGCAAGATGGCTGTTTGTCAATACACACATACATAAATCACGCCTTTCTCCCCTGATTATTCCATGATATTAGGCGAAGATGTTTTTCTTAAAACGGATTTTGCCACTTGACTAAAATGTATTCGTGGCCTTTGAGCCATCCTTTTAGGAGATTTAGCACAAAGGTCACTCAAAATTTTACTGCCCACTATAATAGCAATTGTTATAATTTGTTCGGCAAAACTAGAACGCGTAGCAGTTTCAACGCTCCAAGAATTACTTGATCTCTTACAGCCGCACTCAGAGACGTCAATTAACTTTAATGAGTATTAAATACTCATTCAAGTTAATTATATAGAGTGTATAAAAGATTTTCATTCAAATCTAGACCATAGACCCGGCAAGAATAGCGACTAGTTTTGAATTGTCATTTTCTGACGTTAAGTACTCATTAGCGTTATTTGACGTCTCTGAGTGCGGCAGTTAGTGCTTTTAATAATTACTATGCCATTTGAGAAACAATTCGGTCTTGTTTAGATTTTACAGTTGGCTTTGAGCTAGTGTCAAAGCGGGCAAGGATTTCGCCTTTCGAACCGCTATGGTGAATGACAGCATTAACGTTGTTTTAATTTTGTTTTACTGCGCAAGGTCGCTCGCCGGTACTTTGAGCAATGGTGTTACAGTGAACTATCACCCTTAAGCCCCTTTTTCTTCGGCGTGCGCATTTTGTATGTTTGGAGCTAAGCAATCGGCCGTACGCGGAACAAATGAAAGCTACATTGAAGCTTCATACGAATTACGAACGCCGAAGGATGAAAGAGGCCTTATAGTGCCACCAATTTCGCTAGGCAGGCGGCGAAAATTGTAACTACAATTTACCTATAGATTTTGACATTTCTATGACACACTTTGTTCACCACTATCGCCATCAAAAATTTCGAAGACAAATTGGGTACACTGTATAAGCTTTATACAGTTGCCCAATTTTTTACCTTTTTTAGGTATGTATATACTTTATTTATACTATACTTTATACAAAACCACAAAAGAATACTTAATACTATAAAGTACACTACACTGATAAGTTATGGCATCAACATAGTTGATATAACATACTAAGATAATTTATGGAGCCACCGTTCCGTCCATTCTGCAGATATGGCTCATTATTATATATAATATACAAGAGAGACGCAATTACAAAATAATACTTACTGCCGCACTCAGAGACGTCAAATATCGTTAATGAGTACTTAATGTCAAAAAATGACAATTCAAAACTAGTCGCTATTCTTGCCAGGTCTATGGTCTAGACTTGAATAAATTTTTTTGCCATTAAGTACTCATTAAAGTTAATTGACGTCTCTGAGTGCGGCAGTTAGACGTGATGTTGTGTTGTCTAAATTTATGGAAATCGACCTTACTATTAGAGGACTGTCATTGTGAGTTGTACCTTCTTTCGTATTTAAGAAGCGATAGAAGACCTACAGAACCTGGGGCTCGCATTTACCTAAAAGGCTTCTCTGTATTTTAATTGGTCATCTATCGTGTTGGGAGTAAATCAAATACGTCTCTTCAATGTTATGTGTTACTTCGTCTCAAACAAGTAGGATAAATATTTTAACAACACAAATTGTGCGATCATCCATATAAACAGGAAATCACTTACTCGGATACCTACAAAGTAAACTGCTTTGCCAGTGGAATATTTTAATGTTGTAATAATTACAATACAATTTCACAATAGAGTGGTGTTTTTGGGTAGACTTTATTTCTCACACTACAAACAAACGATAAATGTCCCAGTTGTATTACTGTGGTCGTGTATTGCAACATTTTGATGACCTAAAAGCCTTTGCACAGTTTCGAGAAATAATTTAACATTTATTTTATCAATTCATAAAGGACTTCCCACAAAGATAATGAATTATTCACTGTATGTTGACACTTTCAAAGTAGATGAGAATTAAACAGTTTCTATCGTTTAGACTACAGTTTTAGTTAAAGATGATATTGTTATTGTGCTTATAATAAATGGTAATTCAAACTTTATGAAAATTATATTGGTTCTAAATAAAGTTGGGAGTACCAGTTTTCCTGGGTCACGGGACTTCCCTATGGATGGAAGAATTAAGGCAGAGAAGAGAGGGTTATAATCATAACCCACCATGCTACCTCCGAACCGATTGGCGGGTATCAAATTACTACCACGATTTATTGACTCTTAAATGCGTGCTTTAAAACGGTTACATGAACAGAGTGCTGAAACGTATTCAGCTCGTCTTAACTGTTTTTTTTTATGTCAGATATTGGTAATATAAATATTGGTATATGTATGCAAGTAGCCGTGCATTCGGTCTCAGTATTCGTATTATAAAAACGTTATCCAAATGTTTGTTTCATTTCTGGGCTGAGTGATGTATCCGGCTCTCTCGGAGTATCTTGTCATATCTAGAGGATTTATCTGTCCTGTAAATAGCTACACTAACTTATCTTAATACAATTCAAACAAGGGTTTATAAGCTAAGGTATCGTTTTATTAAACATGAGATGGTCCGTAACGAAACTCGCCTGTAAATTTGGTATTTTATACCTTTAGCTTATTCGATTTAGACACGTCATTATTTCGTCATGAATTTATTTTATCGTCAATTTGTTATTTTCAGTCTTCTTATCGTCCATGTAAACAAAGGATAATTCTTGTGAAATGCAAATTTACATTTTATTGCCGCTTTTACATTGTTCTTAGATTACTTTTTAATATCAGATTGCACTAATTATGTTTTGAATGATATGAGAAAAATAATCTGTGCAATCAAGCTACTTTACGAATTCACATTTTTAAGGCAATTTTGTCTACCATGGTCATCGTGACGCACAACACATCACACACGACGCGGGTCCGGTACAATTTTTCGACAAACATAAACTTGTCTTGCATTGCACCTATCTTAACTGCACTGTTTGGTTTTGCAACTATTGCCAATTCTGCCACATAATGTCGTGCCTATTGTTGATCAGCTGCGAATTACAGTCGTTCTCCTTGGGCCTGAATGGTTTTATTGTCCATATCTTATATAGTCTGTCCAGTTATGCTCCGTAAAACAAGTTGTCCGTTGTCTTAAAGCACCCAGTGCCGAAACGTATCAATGTTCTCGCTGTGCCGTTATAATTGCAATCATTTTTTTGGAGAATAGGCTATCTTTTATAGCGACCTACTTTTGCTCTCTTGTCTAAATGAGCATAACTAATAGTTACTTTTTGGTTGAGCTCTGCTCGCTTTCTTGCTTGTTCGGTCCTTCTCCTCGAGTAGGGCATGGGAAGTCTCAATTTAACACAACACAATAATAGTTCGGTCGTTTCCTCTACACCTTCCGTGCCCGCACACTCAAGCTCCACTTGTACCGGTTTTCGGAGTGAACTCAATTTGTTTAATACAGATAGATTACTAAATCGACTTATGATACTATCTAGTACGTTAGCCTCAAAAGTTACCTCACTTAAATGTAACAAGTTTTAAGTCTACTTGCCAATATGTCTGGTGTGAGGTGTTGCGTAGGGCGAATTGACAGTTATTGCTATGCTAACACTCTCAAAATCTGCAAGAAATACTTGCAAAGTATTAATTTCAGGTACTGTCTACGCTGAGAGCAATGGTTTGTTTCTTTTCAATCAAATGGTGCAATGACTGGCGTGTTCATGATTCGCTTGCGTTATTAATTTTTTGCCACGGTTTGATGATATAATGGCTTCTAATTCTATAGTGACCGTTGGTATCCTATGTTTAAAGTGAGAGTGGGTTAGCTTTTACAGTTCTCCAGGTTCTTATTAATGTACCTACACATTTGTCAAAAATTATGTACTATTGCTTAGTATTTACCGCTTCAATTTCTGTTGTTTAACTGAGATCACAAGAAACAACGACTTCATCAATTATGTCTTACGTTTGAAACATTATACACATTATCCAGCAGCATTTCCTTATTGGCTTAAGAGAGAAAGTGTGTTCCGGCTTTAAATTGCACGTGGTTTGCCAATTTTTAACATAAACTTAATTTCTTAATTTAATTTAACCGAAGAAATGCATACTTAATAAGTAAAGTGAATTGTCGTTGTCCACTTGTGTAATGTAGTTGAGTAAAACTTTAATAATTAACGCTTTTTGATCAATGGCGTGAGCCGTCAATTGTCATTATTTTGTATGACTGTTTTATCATACAGCATCAAAATCAAATCTCTATTAGCTTCAATTAACATTATAATTAGTTTTAGGTCCCGGGACCATAACCCTAAATTATTTTCCCTTCAAGTGTACCGAAATAATACCTCTTATTACAACCTGGTGGTACGCATGTGCCGCCTTTACAATGACGTGATTAAGGAACATCCTGATATTGATGTCATTAATTCTAGTCCGAATGCTTTCAGGAGGTGTCTTAATAATATTCTTAAATAAGTTTATGTATTGCATTGTTGCTTAGATTGCTTGTATGTAAAACTTGTAATTTTCTTTTAAGTTTATGTTTTTCTCATAGAAAATTAATTTATTAAGGATGCGTGCTTTTGGAGTGCACTTTAGTACTATATTTGTATATTATCTTTGTTCTTTCCTAGCTGACTCTGTTTTGTGTCTAATAAATTTAAAAAAAAATTAACTGTCTGCTTAAATAGAACAGCAGTGCTGAATTCAAATTCAGCAGTGCTGAATTCAAATTGTTGGTACATGTAGAAACAATATTATTGGTTACTTTTATAGTTTTGTGAGATAAAAATTGTTCTAAGTCCTAAGTAATACAAATAAAATTTGTGGCTTAAAACTGGAAATATGGCCATATTATCGTGTTTGCATTTGCTGTATGTAATATAAACAAATTTAAGGAAAGCTGCTAGAAAATTTATGGTTGGAAAACAATATGCAACATAATCCCATCGGACTTTACGCGGTAGATTCATTATGGCTTCTTGTTTAATGCTCATTCGTTTAATAGGATGATAACCGTGTCTTTAATCATTTGTAATGGGATCAATTGTAACTTTCCAGTAATATCGTAGAATACTCGTAATTCTTACATTTAAGCGGTTTTATTTCAGAGTTTGGTGTGAGAACTTCAGATCTTAATATAATTCCAGTGGAATCGCGATATACATATATTACTTACACGTAGGAAATTTTTTCTTGTCGGTGTATTTCTGTCGGTCATCTAATTTTACTGTACTGTCTGTGATGTCACCACTGCTGTTTGACATGTCTAGTCAAAACTTTGTCTAGGAACGAGTCTGCCAGCGGGACAGCCTTCAACCGGTGCTTCGACTTCAAAGAATAAATTAGCATCTTCGTCTAGTTAAGTTGCTACCTACTGAGATCTTAATGGAATTACAATGGGCTGTGTTTGCTAAATCTAAGTTTCGCAATGAGCCTCCGCTGCTCCAAATCTGCTGTAGGCAGATAGTCTAAACAAGCCGTCAATGCCAAAATTCGAGACGTTAAAATTTGTTTATGTAAATTGTTCTGTTAATAGAAACCAATTGTTATATTTGCGTGATGCGAGCTGTATCATTATTTCGCTGCCTCGCTCTATTGTTTAGGGAAGTTTTTTTTCTCGGGCAACATTTAATAAGTATAAAATACATTAAATACATTGTAGTCTATTAAAACTTCTACGAGTAAAATTGACGCAGTACATTCAAAACTCTATCGATTTAGCCTCGCCGCTTTCAGTTGTATTTATTACCAGTGGTAGGTATATTGAGATGCTTATATTTTTATTGACTTGTACAAAAGGAGGACATAACAATACCGAGATTTACTATATTTATTTTTGTTGGCATTCCTGCTTAAATTATTTAGGGCTTATTCAAAGTCAAAGTCAAAATTCATTTATTCATATCTGGTATGATTACAATACACTTATGAATCGTCAAGACGCTAGATACCGAAAACCCGTGTGTCCAAGAAAAAAACTAGAGGAGTGCGCAGCATGCCTCAGTCTGTAATGATAGGTCTCCCAAACCCGCCCACGCCCCGATCCGCAACGAAGCGCCGACCCTGCCGCGTAGCAAGATGATACTAAACGCATCAGGGCCCAACGCTCCGCTAGCAGAACGGCACGCAAGTAGGCTGTAGAGAAACCCACCATTGTCAACTAGTTATGACATTGCAGGTACATTGTAAATTATGCACCAAATACAATCCCACAACTCGCCAATCACATAAACCGAAACATGCCGCGCACTACCAATCAATCAAATACCCATCTGTGTCGCTATTTTTAGGTCTGGAACGAATTTGACTTTGGTAATAATTACATTATTTGTGTAATAGTGCTGCTGTTCCATGGAGAACGTTTTTTTATGTTAATTCTCAATCTCGTTATAAAGGCCGACACGATAAAGGGTTGACATTGAGTCATGCGAATTCATGCGTTTCTTCCGAAGTGAGATGACCAAGTTAGGATTTAGTTTTTTAGATACATAATTATATGTAGCAAGTTCGTGGTTTTGTGCATATTGTGACCATATTTTCCTAAATGCTTAATAGATTCCCCAAATAAGAATTCAGACTTCGGTAATATCTTCGAAAAACCGTGTTTTAGAAATTTAAGAGGGCTTCAAATATTTTAAAGCTATGTATTGCAAGCAAATAAATATAAATTTTATATGACATTGATTTTACATTTTAGCCCCTTATTCAGAGCTAGCCCCAGGTCATTTTCATAATATTGTGTATCTCAAATCTCAATATATGGAACTTAAGGTTAACTGCCTTTTATAAAGTTGGGGAGAAAGTATTGGCTGGACCTCGAGTGCGTTAATAAGTTAGCTCCGTGAATTATGTAATTGTCATCGGACATCGTAAATACCGTGTGCTACCAAAGAATATTTTCTTTATCGCTTTGATGTAACAATTTTGCTTGTTGAATGAAATATGCAAAAAGATTATGAAGTTCATAATTATGTTTCATCGAAGAATACTGTGTTTTTAATTGTGACTCTGACATTTGTGACTAAAGCTGTATGCAGCATAAATAACATTGCCTACAAATTCCTAAGTCTATCAGGGTCCACTTACTCCTTTGAAGACGTACAAGCATTGTATAATCCAAATGAAGACATTTGAAAAAACGTCGATCTTCAAATTAGGCTCCTAGTACTAAAGTAATAAGGCAATTCACATTTCTGGACCCTTGTCTTGCAATTTGTATTGTTATATGAAGCCTGTGATATTTCGCTGTAGGTCGCTCAAAGTTAAAAACTGAACTGTATCGTAATAATGTCAACTTGTTTTTTACACTTTTTGCTTCGGTTTGGTCTTTTTTTCCGTTTCATGGTCGTTTTACTCATTCTACGCCTATATTTCTGTCGTAATTTTATAAAAAACTTCTTGTAAATGTGTTCACGAACGCGCTATCTGAATTGAATTGGATGGCTAGAATGTCGCCGGACCTGAAGAGAAAATGTACTGCGCCGACACTAATTGTAATATCCACCAACCCGCACTGGGCCAGCGTGGTGAGTTATGGTCCATTCTCCCTATATTCTTCCAAGCTGCTGATGACTCCAAATGACCAGAAAACACGACAAGATAACGATCATAACAACTAACAATAACGAAAAAAAATATGAATTGGTTTCTGTTAGAGCAATAGACACCTTGTATGTAACAGCTATGTCTATCGTGTCTAGCCATTGTCCGCTAAACAAGCATCCCATTAAACATAATTAGCTACTTGTTAATTAATTCGTAACGAGGCTACAAGGTCAAAAGAGGGGAGCCACAGATTTACAACAATTAAGTAATTACGGAAAGTGCTTGGAATCGTAATAGCTTTCAGAAGATTAACACATAAACTAACAAAGTAATTTATGTGACTTTTATCACAATAAGCTTTTAATTTTCTATTATTTTCAAAGTTTTCTAAATAATAACAATAATAAAACATTTGTCTCTAATTTAGTAAGTAAGGATGCAATCGATTATTCTTATTTTGTTCTTTCTCCCATGGAAGGTTTGTACTCCATTATTAAGTTGACGAGTAAATTCAGAGTTTTAATATTTCCTAGGCATAAAGGGTAGTAGTTATGTGCATACAAATAAAACATTCTGTAAAAATAACACATTATGAATATTGCTCTCAAAGGCATTTGGACATTTTAAGGATAGGCTATTGTAGGTTAGACATTTGAAGATTGGACATTCCTCATGTTTCGCCTGCTCTGCTCCTAGGTTATCAGGGGTTATTCGAATATTGGACTTTACAATGGGAGTATCTTTTACGCATTGGATGCGCTCAAAACCAGCTGGATAACGTTGTTGTTTCGTTTCTTCTGCTGTGCGATATGCCAGAACTTAGCAATCTGTTATGTTGTGCAAACAAATCTGACACTTTATTTATATTTACTTAATCATTTTATTTTGATAGTCTGGATACACAGAACATACCTCTTTTCCGTATTCTTTGTGTCAGATAAAAGAGTGTTTTCCAAAGGCGTCTGGTGTTATTAAAATTAACAAATTATGTGGGGCAATACCCTTAATGTCGACCTAATGAGTCACGTTATGCTCGTTAATATTGTAAGCTGCAGTGATACCTATAAAATGCTCTTTGAGGCAGTTTGATTTACATTCACACTTATTTGCTTCCGTATGGTAAGTAAACGTTTGAGTACGCTAATGTAGTAGGTCTCATTGGTATTCTTGAATATGAATTAAGATTCTTGTCTTTCCCATGTATGTCATGTCTTCTTTATTTTATGTGTCACGTTTGTTTTTGACACCTAATTCATGATTTGACATGCTTCTTATGAATGGTCTGATTCCATTGTTTTTTAATTTGGAAAAACGCGCACCTCTCAATTTCCCGGGATGTGGACTGCATTGTTCCAACCTTCATCGCCAGACCCTTAAGACCCCCCAGACCTATCCATTAGTTAGAACGGTTTACTTGACATTAGGGTTACCAAATGTGTCCATTTGGAAACCTCTTTCAATGCCGATGTCAAATGATTCAATGAAAAGTGTCAAGCGTTCCACAAAGGTTCCAACTTTAAGTCATTGTGTTTTGGGCCTTTTTCTTTTACAATGGAAGCGGATCATCCTTAACTGGAGCGTGTCACAACAATGTTTGCTGGAACTGGCGTCCCAAATGAGCTTATTGTGATTGAGTCGTTATTGCCCTATTTATTTGTGGAAAGTGTAACAACATTGAATCTACTAAACGAATTCTTCATTGGATATAATTGTGGTTTTCGATGTTTGCATCCACAATGCACTTTCTCTCTAGCTGTATTTTTTTCTGCTATAATGCTATAATTTGTGCTAAGCGTCGCGAAAGTTTTTCGATTTTGATTCTTTGATGTTTGTGTGTTGTGATGTTGACTTCAATGTTATCGTTATAAAAATTACATAACTCACGTCACGTCAGAGCAGAATGCAATTATCACCAGGCCCCATCTCTCCCATGGGTGTCGTACAAGGCGACTAAGGGTAAAGACAGCGTTGAGTAATAGATAGCAGCATTCCTCTTATACCACCTAGCAATATTCTGCGATTTGTGTGCCCGATAGATGGCAATAGGCTCGCAGGCATACAGATTTCGCAAGTTCATATCAGGTGCCCAATGTAATAGAAGGCGAGCCTATTACGAACTATCGGACACTGTTTTTAACCTTAGTTGCCATTTTACGACTGGGGCTTGCTTTGTCTAAGGGTGGTCCGTGACAATCGTATTTTAGTCCACACGCCTAAATTATATATTTTTTAATTTTATAATAACCGCCTCCGTGGTCAAATGGTTCGTTCACCGGAATTAGATCCCTGAGGTCCCAGGTTGGATCTCTATGGGAGTACAAAATTGTACTCGGTTTGGTTGGCGGCTTGGTGGTAGAAATTTTTTCAAGCCCCCTTGGCTAGACACCACCGGCTTATCAGCATCTGCCTATCCCATCTCTCATCTCTCTATTTATAAAGTTAACAGCATTGTGTTCTGACATTTAGTAATAAGATAGCCAGTCCTTTTGTGATTGGGGGTTCCAGGTGAAGCTCGATTTCATTTTAGACCCTTACCGCCACTTAACATCAGGTGAGATGAAGGTCAAGTGCTTCCCTGTCTAGCATAAAAAAATCATTAGCTTTTGGACTGCCATGTAAAAAGGATAATACACATTTTTTAAACATTGACCGTTGCGTCTTTTGCTCTGTAATTGCACTAGCTTATCAGCTTCTTAAGTGTAGACTAAATTTTGAGTATAATCACTTTTACTTAATGCATCCCCAGTAATTCTCACGGTTCAGAGCGCAGTGTCATTAGCTGCACGGGCAATGCTTTTATCACGCTCATTACGATAAAAGCCATTGACCCTTCTTCCTCTTGCAGAAATTAATATAATTATTACTTATCTCAAAATGTTGTGGGAACTTGTTTTACCAGAAATGTTGTTTTGTCAAAAATAGACAAAATTTTTGATTCGGAATGAAAATCTATTTATTACCTTAATACATCTACATAAACCACGCCTTTCTACCCGATGGTGTAGGCAGAGGTGTAACACCCGCGTTTCGCCTGCTTATTTTCGGTCCCACGTAATAAGGGGCAAGCCTATTGCCATTCACCGAGAACTTTATTCGCAGTCATTTGCTCGATGGTACACTAGGAACGCTGCTGCCCATTTCTCATAACTTTATAACTCTATAACGGGTCTTGCATGTAACGTCTCAGAATATTATTTTCCAAACCATTATAACAGTTTGCCGTGAGGTGACTGCAGAGCAAAATACCCCCAATCTCTCCCGCGGGTGTCGTACAGTCAATTGGACTGACGGTAAAGACAGCGATAAGTAATAGGCAACAGAGCATGTCTCTTATATCACCTAGCAATATATCTACTGCGATTTATATGCTCAACAGTTGACAATAGGCTCGCTCCCCTATTACATGGGACCTAAAATAATTGGTGAAAAGGGGGTGTTATTTTAACTCTGCCTACCCTTCGAAGATTAATATACGTGATTATGCATCTACGTAATAAAACAGAATCAGATAACCTGACTGTGTCTTTTGCTAGATCCTCATGTTCAAATAGATATTTCGAACAATTATGTATAGGTAACATTTTAATTGGATAACTTACTCCATTCCTGCTGTCTACTTTTAGTGGAAGAACGAAAATAGACTCTATTTGTATTAGTGGTGAAACATTAATTCATCGGCCCCTAAGGCGTAATTAATATGAACTGCGTAGAGTAGTTAGAAAGCCCTGTTGTATCGGTTCTATTCTAAAAATATAACCAACCGGTGTCTCCGGCCCCTCGACACCCTTATTTAATAGCGTTTCCTATTCTATTTCTAATTGTCATGAGTTTTCGATTATCGCTGTCCTACTCATAGCAGTTTCGAAGAGAGATAGGGGAAGGCAGACGATACCGGTGTCGGTACGGTCTGCCTTCCGGTCTCTGTTTAAAATTGCCATTTAGCAGTACGAGGGCGGGTCAATAAGTCGGTGACTTTTTGAATTTTTTGAACCTTGACAAATCATATTTTTTGGAAGGGATAAAAAAATTGGAGAAGCGTTGGACAAAGTGTATAGAGCTCAAGCGAGACTACATTGAAAAATAAAATGATTTATTTATCAAAAAATCTGTGTTTTATTCCAAAAGTCACGGACTTATTGACCCGCCCTCGTATTTTTCGTTTTCAGCTACCTGTGTAAAAGGTGAAAAATTTACTTCTAATCTACTCCGCTCTTAGTGATTACTCAATATTCGCAATGGACTGGTTATAAAATGATTTTATACATAATGTAAATTACTTTCATGTCTTGTTCTTTTTTTTTGGATCTGGCTAAGGCGTTCGACATAGTTTCGATACCAATCGTAATGTCTAGGCTTGAATCACTGGGAATAAGGGGTAAGTAGTTGGCTCTGTTTCATGGTTATTTAACTGGAAGGAAACGAAGCGTCAAAATTGGACCCCTATTTAAGCTCTGAAAGACGATCACATACGGCGTGTCCCAGGGCAGTATTTATGGCCCAAGCCTATTCTTAGTTTATATCAACGACCTATGTAAGCTACAACTCGAAAATATAGCTTAATAGGTTTATTTCAAACGAGTGTAATTATGAGAATCAAACCAGTGTGTTATTGTTAAATTAAGAAAGTTAGAACGTTGAAAGTGTATGACTAAAATTATACTGTGCAATTAATTAAGGCAGGCGAGTAATTTCTAAGAGCCGTATAAAGAATCATATTAACATAAGTTTGAATTAGTATCGCGGTAGGTATAACTTTTACTATAAGCGTTGATTTTTATAGTATACTAGCTTGTAAAGTCATAATCTTTTATATAATAATTCTCAACTAAAATTCTATTACTTATTTATACATAGTTGTGTTGACAGGAATATTGAAATATGTTATTTATGAATAACCTGAAATCATAGGATAACAAGGTGATTTGTACAAAGAAACAAGTATATTTATGAATTACTTTGTTTGTATAGTATGACGCGTTGATGACTTTATTTGTATAGAATGACGCGTTGTTGCAATTTGTTATTAGCACTTCCTTTAAGAATTTCGAAGATGAAATCTTACAGGCAGCGTCTGACGTTTGCTCGATGTGAATAGGTATTCGTATCGAGATTTGTTTGTTCGTTATGATATCCCTGAAAAAAAGGAAGGATTGTGTGAAAGTGATCTTATAGTGGTTCTAATGAGCGTTGACCTTAAATGTGACTATAAATTAATCGTAATCAAAATTCTCACACAGACAATGCTCCGTCTGGACTCTACGAGCCTGTTGAAAAATAAACAAAACTGTCTGTATCTGTATAATGCGAAACGGTTACACCAGCTGTTGGAAGCAACGCCAACAATTATTTTACGGGGTCAAGACTCTGTCTAGTTGTATTGAATGCTGACTCACAACCGACACTATGTAGCAGGACGTCCCAACGAACGATCGCTTGTGCCTATATCAAACTGGATCTTAGTCGCTCGGGGGTAGAGACGAAAATGCCGTGGTGGTAAGAGGTTCTAGCAAATTAAGTTCGCCACCATTAAGCTGCATGTAGCGTACTTTGCGCGTGAATCGAAAGTAGCATATGGTAATTTAGCACCGAGTTATAACCAATTTTACTGTCCAAATTGGACGTAAACTATTTTATATAAAAATTGCTATATTTTACTTTAAACTTCACGTTCGTAACTAATACAATTTGCACATTAACACTGGTCAGACTATTTTTATCCAAGTGATGTGTAGATTACTGAAAGTAGATATGTTAAGTATAGAATGGACCTGGATTAAGAGGAAGACCGAAGCAGCTATGGATGGATTGTATGAAAGATAATTGAAGAAGATAACCTCATTATGATAATGGAGAAATGGAAAGGCGAAGGCCTAGGCAGATCTTTCATAACCAAGTTGAAGGTTTAAAAAAAAAAGGGCCAAGATCAAGGGTACCCGAAACCGACACAGGTACGCATGAATTAATGAGTTTTGATTAAGCGAAAGAAGTATGTAAGAATCGTAACAAATTGAAAGAATTTATCTCTGCCTATCCCTGTGATGTAGGGACGTATAAACTCATTATTATAGAAGCTAAATAAATGTCTTAACAGTGATATTATATTTTGCATTTCCGTCACCAGACATGGCCAACTGGTAAGCTCAAAAATAAAACAATTTGTCATCTTCTGACCTACTTGTCTCTGCAATTTGTATCCTGTTGTCTCCACAAGGCGCAGCGGTACATGTATCGTGTATAGTGGTTTTTTTTTATAAAAATTGCTTCCTTAAAAAAAAAGAGATACAACTCAAAATTGCATTCATACAACAGTAAATCTTATTGTCATAAATTTAGAACACACAGCTTTTCTTAAATATTTTTTGAGTTTCGATGTCTTCCTCTTACCCCGCTTCCAGGTCTGCCGCCCTTTAACTATAAGGCTGTAAAAGACAAAGAGTAGTTTTTGTGAAAATTGTCAAAAACGTAGGAATCACTTGAATCAAATAACATACTTTTAGCTAAGCAGGTGGTCTAGAAATATTGGGTGAATTGGTCAGCTAAGTTATTTTAACACCAAGCCAAGATATTGAAATTATGAGTCAGCTGCCTAGAATGTCCTGATAATTCTGAAACTATCACTGAGAGTTCTTAGATAGAAAGATGAAGAAAATCTTAAACCGTATCACTATGCATTAAAATACTAACATTTCTAGTTAAAGGTGCCGTCCTTGCGTTTCGTATTCTCTAAGATTTGCTGGATATTTATTGATTTCTTAGCAACCGCGCACCGGATGATGTATATCCAGAAAACTCCCTTGGTCGGATAATAAGTCACCAGTATCACTACATGGCAAGAAATTAAAAAAACATCCTTACTTACTATTTGTTTCGTTAATGTTGGTTTGATTTCGACCGAAGCTCGAGTGACATTACATTATAGATAACTTCGGTCCATTTCTATTCTGAACTGATTAGTTCCAGCACATTTTGATACATGTGCTGTTTATGGCTCGGTGTGAACTTTGTCACGATAAATGGTTCTCAGATGTCTTTATGACGCCCGGTGACACTGTCTGATGGGAGATTGTGTTATTAGTACTTTGAACTTCCTCGTCTTCGGGCGATTAGGGATTTATTGGAGTGCTTCGGCGTGTTGAATGTTTTACGGTTGCTTCTGGTTGTGCTTCGAATGTTGCTTTGGTTTCTTGGGAAAGTGTACTATGAGTAATTCAATTCTAATATTAGCCTATAGGATCCCACTGTTGGGCAAAGGCCTCCCCCGCAGTCCTCCATCTCGAGCGATCCCTAGCCAATTTCGTCCATGTCTTGCAGTATGCCTCCAGATCGTCTCTCCACCTTTTTCTATAGGTACACCTCGACGCCTTTGACCATCCTGAGATGACCACTCTGTGGTAGCCTTTGCCCGGTGATCTGGATGCATTCGGCATACATGTCCCGCCCAGTCCCATTTGAGATTCGCGGTTTTAATATAATCTAATATTATAATATAAAAATCTCGAGTCACAGTGTTTGTTGAAGACCTCCTCCGAAACGGCTTGACTGATTTTTATGGAAGGGAAGGCTCGTGCCCCAGCAGTAAAGGGCTGGCGATGATGATTAGATGACATAACATCTATGTAAGTACATTACTACTTACCGCATCTAACAAATAAAGGCTCCTGATTTAAGGTAACACCCTTGCTTTATTTTGGTGTCAGTAAAAGTGGATATCTACAATCCTCGGTTTCGCAAAGTAAGCGTAGACTCAAATGATACCGTTTACTTTCGAAACACGCCGATACGCCCACTGCATCCCGTCGGGTGTCCTGGACCCATTGATTCATTTGCGTGTAGATTTATTTCGTGTTTCGCCACAATTTACCTTATCTTACTTGTGAAATTTAATTGTAGCTGCTGTGAAATGTGTCTATCTACACTAAACATTACTTTTACTTATAATAAAACTGAAGAGTTTGTTTAGTTGAACCCGCTAATCTCAGGAACTACTGATTCGAATTGAATAAATATTTTTGTGTTGGATAATCCATATATCGAGGAAGAATTTTAGGCTAAAAAATAATCGACGATAACGCGAGCAAAGCCGCGGGCGACCATAGTTGGTAAATATTTGTTACACTCGCACCTATCACCTTGCCTAAAGTAAACGCTTCATAAAGTCAAGGAAACTATACGAAGGACAAATACATATAGGACAAATGTAAATAATAATTGTACTGCTAATATTGTAAAATAAATATACTACGCAATCGTTTAAACAGCGAATTATTCGTGAATATATGTCTATGTTCGAAACAACCTTAGAACTCGAAGACCGTAGGCAAAGATGAATTATCCATTTTACTTGATCGTACGGACGAAAGCGTAAAGTTATTGAAATTATCATGCGTCTTAATACTCAGTTATCGGGCCGACACTTTGAACATTCA
This sequence comes from Cataclysta lemnata, assembly GCA_963931975.1. Taxonomy (NCBI): domain Eukaryota; kingdom Metazoa; phylum Arthropoda; class Insecta; order Lepidoptera; family Crambidae; genus Cataclysta; species Cataclysta lemnata. The sequence goes on along the minus strand of OZ008361.1, from coordinate 3,374,298 downwards.
CCCCCTTATTATAAAACATTGACTAAAGTTAGTCATGGTTTAAAATTGATGCTAACTTTGTATTTCATTCAACAAAAAAAATACGGACAGCATCAGTATTAAACTATGACTAACTTTAGTTCATGTTTTTCAATAAGGGGGTCTATGTTAATAGATAAAACCGACTTACAAGCTTCTGCCCCGAATTATCGAATTTTAAACCTGCCCGGCTAGCATGACCACCGAAACACAATATTATGATAAAGCCATTTTTCACTTTGAACTGTCAAAGCTCCATAGATTTTTTGACAGTTCAAAGCAATAAATAGCTATATTATATCCTGTTTCGGTGGTCATGCTAGCCGGGCTGGCAAACCTAGAGCTATTAGCAGCAACAACAAACCATGTGTGCTCACCAATATGCTTCAATAGTTTGACGTGTTTACCATTGTTTTAATAACGTTTACTGTTTCACTGATAATTAAAAATAATTGAGTGCGTGATACTGAAATATTAATTAATTTTCAGTTTGTTTTCGATGAAATAATTATCTAGATATGTACAATTTTGTTAACTAAATACAGGGATAATTTTGCGAATTCACTTAATTATAATTTTTTATTAATTCAAGCAATGTGCGTTCACTTTGCTTAGCGATTTATTATTAGAATTTTTGAAAATTTTTTCTAAATGATTTTTCGCCACGATATGTTCTTTGTGTTCATTTGTCAAAATGTAATGTTATAATCTATTTACACGATTTTTTTTATCTGGGTTTGCTGCAATGCTAATCAGATGAATAGGGTATTTTACAGTGAATACATAAAGGTTTTTAGACTGTCAAACCAATATTATAATATGTTTATTTGATTGAACCTGGTTTACTCCTATAGACTTTGTCTACTCCTATAAAATTAGCAAATAAGTGTTACATATTGTTGTAACACTTACTGCCGCACTCAGAGACGTCAAATAAAGTAAATGAGTACCTAACGTCAAAAAATGATGATTCAAAACTAGTCGCTATTCTTGCCGGGTCTATGGTCTAGATTTGAATGAAAATTTTTGACATTAAATACTCATTTAAGTTAATTGACGTCTCTGAGTGCGGCAGTTATTTGCTTAATATTTGTTATAGTTGTCTTTGCTTTTTGACTTTATATGCCCTTATCTACTGATGTTGACTTATAAGATAAAAAAAAAACTAAACTAATAAGAGCGCTCTTATGCGTGCGGAGTGTAAAAAAATCGCTTGCTTTTTTACTTATTATTTTATTTTCTTAATCCCACTTCAGTGCAGAGAATCAGGGAAAATAATGGTGCATATTTTAAATATGTATTAGTTACTTATATAATATTAGTTTTGGCGTATGGTTTACACTGGAACCTTTGATTGGGTTTATTTTGTTGGACTTCTGTTAAATAATTAAATTAATAATAAAGTCTGGAGTTTTTAACCTTCCTGATAAAACTGTCATTGAACTGTCCGTCCGTGAGTGATTCATTTGTGATGAAGTTATTTCAGTATCACGGAAAACACATTTTGAAATAAAATATATAACCATTGGTCAGAGCTGTTATAAAAACGGGAAGTTTATTAGGTTCATTATTAGGCACGGAAAAATCAAACGATTTGCATTTGACCCACAGTCGGGCTTATTCGGCGAGTCCAGCAATTGCATTTTGTGGTATTTCTAGTTTAATTGAAACCACGAACAGAAATATTTCTAATTTTAAAGCGACAGAGGCAATCAAAAGCTGATACATTCGTGTATAGACGAATTTATTTAAAGGAAATATTCGCGTATTGATGAATATATTTGCTTATGGGCAGTTAATGATAGCATGTACTAACAAGAATCGCAGCTAGCATGCAGTTGCAAATAAACCTAAAATTAAGTCTTCTTCTTCTCCCTGCCCTGTTCCCAGTCTATCTGGGGTCGGCGCAGTATGTTTCCTCTTCCATTTATATCGGTCAGACGTCATCAAACCATCCACTCCCTTTTGATTCATATCATCCATCACACCGTAAAGGTGCTAGTGACAAATGAATATATAGAAAAAAGACGGAACAGACCATGTCGAGAGACCGATGAACGGAGAGAGTTCTGTTGTTGGTGGTTTGCCCTCCACCATTCAGGTGCCCCAAGGTGCTTATTGGTCTACACCGGGCAATCTCCCTTAGTCGACTTTTACGACACCCATGGGATGGGTCGGGGCTGGCCTATTCTACGTTATTTTTTCGCTCCCAGGCCAGCATAGAAATAGTTTTTAATTAAAGTCACCCACGCACGGCATATATTGTACGAGTATGTATCAATGTCATCAACCAACACAATTGTCATAATTTCACAGATTTTTGGCGGTGTGGTGACGGCAGAGTAGAATACAATTGTCACCACCCCAAATCTCTCCCGTGGGTGTCGTATAAGGCGACTAAGGATAAATCAGTGATGAGGAATGGGCAGCAGCGTTCCCCTTATACCACCTAGCAATGTAATGCGACACTTGTGCCCGATATATGGCAATAGGCTCGCCACCTATTACATGGGACGTAACATAATTGGCGAAACGTGGGTGCTAGTTCACCTCTGCCTACCCCTTCGGGGATATAGGCGTGATTTATGTATGTATGTAACAACAAACTAGTAATACAAATCGTAACGTAATCTTAATGATTGCTGATTCACTAATAATATCAAAGCGTCTGACTAAAATATGAGACGGATAATAGTGGGAAAAACTTGAATCACTCATTCATAAAGATGTTGATGACTCATTCAATGCATCCCGTGGCTCGTGAGTAGGTACTATTATTATCATTTTAACGTATCAGGTATCTACATCTGTAGTTACAGCAATCGTAATAAAAGTGTAGCACTAGCTTCTGTAGTGGTTAGGTAAATAAATATGCCTTAAGCCAGTCACACACAGCGAATATAATATATATTATAGCGTCTTATATAAATATATATTATCTTAAGCGATGAGGAATGGGCAGCAGCGTTCCTCTTATACCACCTAGCAATGGCAATGTACTGCGACTTTTGTGCCCGATAAATGGCAATAGGCTCGCCAGCTATTACATGGGACCTAACATAATTGGCGAAACGTGGGTGCTAGTTCACCTCTGCCTACCCCTTCGGGGATATAGGCGTGATTTATGTATGTATGTATATTATCTTAAGCGACCACACACAAGTGGCCACACACTATAATATATCGCAACTACGGTATTCTATCGGAGAGTCACCCGATGCGTTCCATATCTCAACATAATATTTCGACCATATTAGGATGTCTTTGGCATATTAAGATGTCTCTCGTATATCGGCCGGTATCTTAAGATACTGTAAGGTAAAATATATATTATATTAATTGTGTGTGGTGGTCCGTTGAATAGTATGGTGAGCGATACGTCGAAGATAATATATATTTTATAGTATCTTCGTTGTGTGTGATACGCTTTAGGGTGATTCTGCATAATATGCCAATGTACGTATTATGTTAGTGTACCTTTGGTTTAACTTGTCAATATGTAATGTAAATATACCCGTGTGATTGATATTTTTAAAACAGGGAAGATGATAACGATAGAACGGGGAATTCCCTACACGGATATGCCCGTCATACATGCCCGCGAGGACCTCGTTTGTATAGGCCAGTGACTGACTGTGACGGTCCTACAAAAAACAAAAAATCGCACTTACAGACCTAATAGAAGCGAGGTCCGGTGGGCATGTCCGTGTAGTGCATTCCCCGCTTTAAGAAAACTAATTGTAATCGGATATAAATCCTTAAAAAGTCTGACAAATTAAAAAAGTGCTGATCCCTACGGCTTTTGTGCTATCGCGGGTGACATTATTTTGGATTGGATAATAACGTCGGATTGATATATTTTGTTCGGGGTTTTAAATATTTGCCTTTATAAATGGTCAAAACCACACCATAAATGTCTTAGCAAGATTCAAATTCAGTGATATGATTTTTGCGAAAAGTATGTGAATATTTAATATGCTCAATTACATATTCTCAGCAACACACCAGCAATAGATGCGTGATAGTCGTGATCCATGGATTGAGTAATGTTAGCCATTTTTGTATCCGACCACGATAGCGTTACCTATATGCAGGAGTGTGCTTGCGTGTAAATTAATCGAAATTATAATTTATTCATCGACTGTACTGTCATTGGGTGCACGAACTTCTAAAACAGTTTAAATCAGTAGACAGCTGTTTTATTACATATGTACATACATACATAAATCACGCTAATTTACCCCCGAAGTGGTAGGCAGAGGTGAACTATCATCCACATTTCCCCAATTATGTTGGAGGCGGCGATTCTATTGCCATCGTAGCCACAGTAGGTAGTTAGGTACATGCGAGGCCACTAATTCCTTTAGGAGCCTATTGCCATCTATCAGGCACGATTTATGGTATATTTTATATTGCCAGGTGGAATAAGAGGAATGCTGCTGCCCTCGCCGCTGTCTTGACCCTCAGTCGCCTTTTACGACACCCGTTTGAGAGATTGGGGGTGGTGACGATTGTATTCTGCTCTGCCGTCACCACACGAACCTCTTCACAGAATAGATGCTGTAAAGGACCTTCGGTCCTTTTAGTAACAAAACCTACTATATATATATATTTTCCTATTAATGTAATCATTTGCTATCCATAGACAAAAGTAAACTTTAATGATTTGCACATAGAATTTCAATTTGAACCTAAAGTGACCTGACCCACAAGGAAGATTGTGTCTGACACAGCACTACGCGTTTTGCATTAGTTACCCACCGAGTAAAGACAACTTTTAAATTTAGACCTTGTACCCATTGCTTGATTCATTGGTACGAGTGGTTTTTCGCAGTTTATTAAGGTTGATTATTGCTTAATCTGATCAACAAGGCCTGCGTTCGTATATAATCTATATTTGTGGTATATTATTATGCACACGTGCAATTTCAGCGCAATGCACTTTGAAAGAATGTTTTGAATTAAATGTAAAAGTATGACGAGGTGATGATATTATAGTAGAGGATGAGGCCTGGGGGCCTACCGCCTAACTCGATTGCTGATGAGAGTTATATAGCAATGCACTGCTTACGGTTATAGCAGCCATCCTGAATTTTTAGGCGGTACGGATTTTGTGCCAAATTCATACAAAATCATTTGGTGATCATTCGTTCAAAGCTATTGCTAATAGTTTAGGTACATTTGGTGCGAAATGGCAGTATGACGTCTTCAGCTATAGCTTTTGCGTTAGCAATCAAGTTAGGCGGTAGGCCCCCTGGTGGTAGTATGCGATGAGTGTCCCCACCTAGCCGGTACAAAGCGGGATAGCAGAACACAACTGTTTTTAGTGGCTAGGCCCAGACCAGCTGGGAGATTCCCACATAACCCCGGTAAGGGCCCCACCCGAACTAGGGTATGTATAAAACATTTTCAGTCGAAAAAAAAAGGAACGTCCAGTGGCTTAGCGCTCTCGTCGGATTGGGACTGTCGAAGGCCTAAGAAATTGAGGGTGATTACAATTGCTGTTGCAAGTTCAATTAGAGTGTATTCTGTATCATCACTACTACTTTCTGGACACTTGGACTATAATAGTGTATGTGTAAAGATTTGTTGAATTCAAAGTCTACATGTGCCGCGTGATGACGGCAGAGTAGAATACAATTGTCACCACCGCATATCTCTCCCGTGGGTGTCGTCGTACAAGGCGACTTAGGATAAATCAGTGAAGAGGAATGGCCAGCAGCGTTTCTCTTATACCACCTAGCAATGTACTGCGAATTTTGTGCCCGATAAATGGCAATAGGCTCGCCACCTATTACATGGGACTAGATCACCTCTGTCTACCCCTTCGGGGATATAGGCTGCGTTTCCATAGCAGCGGAGCTGAGCTGAGACCTACAAAAATTGACTAATGATATTGCACAAATACACATCTCATCTCCGCTCCGCAACATCATTGGTCAATTTTTGTAAGTCTCAGCTCAGCTCCGCTTATATGGAAACGCAGCCGTATTTATGTACGTAAGTAAAGTCTACTGAGGCTTAGCTGGTAGTGCATTGACCTAGTGCACATACAAAACCTCAATTTTGCACCTAAAAAGTCATTCTCACAATGGGAGGAAGTTCACAGACCGTGCGTCATCGCATCGTGCCCAAGGAAAAAGAAACGGCCGGCCGACGCGCGCGCGCATTTGATATTTATTTTTTACCTCCTCGCCCCGGGGACAAAATTAAAAAAAAAAGCGCGTCCGCTCCCCGAACGGAGTACTTAAAACGGGTCGGGATGAGCTCGGTTCGGTGGTATGCCGTTGTTTGATTTTTCTATTCTCATTTTTATACCGCACTACTTACTTAATATGATTAATATGCACACATGCACACACCACGCTCGGCCACTGTTTTTGTCTATCCTTTTCACTGTTTTATATCTTATATTGCACACCTATTGAAGAGTAGTGCAACTTAAAAACTAACTTTTTCTTTTTCGGAAACAGCGTTCGATGGGATTTAGTTATGGTATTGTTATTATGCATTGATGGTGGTTATTTTTAACTTTCGTTATGCGTATTGACAGCATTTTCTTCGACTGCATTGTGAATCGTGATACGTTTATCACGCATTGGAATTCCGAAAACCTTAACTTACGGAATCGATCGTTAGGTCCGTTCAGAAAGATAGAACGAATTACGCGCAAATTATTTAGAAATTTCGAGTACATTAGGTACTGGCAGAGCGCTACACAATGTTACTAAAGCGCCTTTATAAAGCCTCACTCACTCCTCGCGCGTATTTCTCGACAGGGTCTTCTCTTTTATCTTTATTGCCCCAGTTACAGCTACATTTTATTGATATAGATTTTTACATAGGTGTCTCTGGGAGTAAAAGTAATGTTCGGCGCACATTCCAATCGTCCCAGTAACTGGATCTTAGATTATTTCGTGTTAAACTGATCTTTTTCTGGGTGGCGGTTTGTTGATTTCATAGGAACCAATCTATGTTGTGTAAACTTAATAACAATAGCTCGAATCTTATCTGAACATTATAATCCATGTTTAGCCACAAACCAGCTGCTACCATTAATATGTATCTATTAATATATGCGCAGTGAGCTGAAATGACTGGTTTAATGTGAAAATATGGGTTCTTGTTGACGGAAATCGACCACCGGGCTCTCTATTTGGACATATCCATATTGTAAATCAGCGGCTGCGTTTAGTAGACTAGGGCGTGCAAAGTAGGAAATGGCTGCGTAATCACTGAACCATTTATCAACATCGGCAGGTGTAGTCTGATGCCGAGCCTTATATCGGAATATTCTTTTAAGGTAATAGAGCCAATAGCTTCCCATTCTTTTGTGGACTCTTTAAAGTCCAGTTTTAGACGGTACAGTTTTAGCGCAAGTACCGTAAACTGATGCGTGACGCGATTGTAAATTTTCGACGGCTTTTTTAAAACTCACTGAGCAACGTCAACGACCCCTCGATGCTTCAGCTCCAGACAGTGATGCAGCCTTTGTGCACCCTAATTCAACACACGTAAGCCCTATATTTGTTTGTAGATTGTAGTGCGATGAAACTGGTCAAGGTTGGCTGCATGTTAATGGTGCAGGACAATGGGTTTGTGCTGACACAGGGGAGCGTGCGTTTGTTATGTATATGCTGGAATCGCTGCATGCAGGATGTAATCACGACATCGCAGTTGCGACAAGAGTTACCCTTTTTTTAAATATCAATAAAACAAAACCATGTTATTGTTGTCATTTGATTTTTGTTTGGTCATTATATAAATATTAGAAAAATATTACAAGGAGATTTTCATTCAGTCAGAAAAAAGTATAGGCATCGGCCCGGATTGCAGAGGACACGGGTTGGATTAACGCATCAGGACAAATAGTTTTTCGAAAATTTTCTAACTTTATGTTCTTTGTAATATGTAATCGATGATTTGAAAGAAGACGCAATGACAAGAGTATGGAAACGGATGCTCGCATTATGTGGTCACGTAGTAGGCAGGGTGAGTGAAAGGAGAATGACAAAAAGGATTTTATATGTAAGTATGCCGGAAGTGAATGGAGAAAACGGCAGGGAAAGGCCTAGGCGGATCTTTTATTATCAAAATGCCAGTGCCAAAAAAAAGGGCCAAGTCAAGAGTAACAACAAACAAAATGTATGAGGACAGTAATAGGATGCGAGCCCTGGGTCCTCTTGGACAATACCCAGCGATCTGACCGTTCGACGAAGCCGGCCGTTATATCAAGATTATGATATCTATGAGTAGACTATTTTTTGTCATGATCAAGTGTGTGCACGCCTTAACATTGCTGTAATGGACGCTGGGATTTTTATGGGCATTGCGATGCGAGCAGAATTGTTCAATACCTGCCTGACAGGTCACGAGATACGAGAGATCGTTCACTTCATTGAGATGACAGTGGCGTCGACAGAATGTTGTCGTCACAAAAGGGGACTTGCTCGGTTTGACGTTTATAGTATATTTCAGCTCCAAATATAATTAGCGATCTCGCATCTACCTTTCGTGTTACGTGGGCACACAGCTAACGACCGCGTCGCGACTGTATCGCGACGGTATCGATGCAAACACGCGAGAACATCGCTACAAAAAGTCGCCGTGCGCGAGCGCTCTTAACGTCTACATTTCGCCTTCTATTTTAGATCCCATGTAAAGAGGGAAAATCGATTGTAATGAAGCGTTCCCGTCAATCGTAACTTGTTGGGATCGCTGCTGCCCATTTGTTAACCGACGACAAAACGGAGGAGGTTACTCAATTCGTACCCGTATGTTTTTTTTATGTGTGTTCCCTCGGAACTCCCTCATTTATATTTAAAAAGTTTTGTTTATGTTTTTGATAAACCTACACTATTTTATCGGTTACGTGACATAAGTTTAATAACAAACTTTGATTGACGTTATCATTTTCATATTTTTAGACACGGTGACTACGAATAGTAAAAAAAGATTTTGTAAATAAAATCATGGACGTGACACCATGATATGCATATAAAGACTGTGGAAACTCCGTATACATACATTACAATATCCCCGAAGGAAGGTTTCATAAATGCCCAATAGATAGCTATAATTATTACCAGTCTATTGCAGATAAGGTTAGAATATTACATTAAATCTCGGATTACCTTTTAGAATTTTACATAATACTCCTAACCTAAAAACAAGAGAAATATGCGTCAAACTTCTTCTTACTATTCTGAAATTAATGAATGAAAAGATAAATAACACTGAGCGCGTGCGCAGTTTAAAAATAAGCTGCTATATGGGTTGCGCCGAAACTGGTCAACTAAGCGGGTGGTATATTCGGTGCCAAATTTGTTAATGTCATTCACTGGATGCGTGTTCCTAGAGTATGTACCTAATTTATGTTACAACGAGAGTTAATTGGTATTTAATTGACTCTGTAACATATCTTCTTCTCTCTGCCATGTTCCCAGTCTATCTGGGGTCGGCGCAGTATGTTTCCTCTTCCATTCACAATGGTCAGACGTCATCAAGCCATCCTTTTGACTCATATCATCCATCACACCGTAAAGGTGTTAGTGATAAATGAATGTATAAAAAGAGACGAAACGGACCATGTCGAGGGACCGATGAAGGGAGAGAGTGAGTGGAATGACATATCTGCTTAAGGTTTTGGCTTTGGTTTTACAGCCGGCCACCTGCCTGACAGCAACCCTCTTTGGAAACATGTGGTTATTAAAATATCTACTAATCGAATTGAAACTGATTAATTGAAATACATAGTTTATTTCCCGTCCAATAAACTGAGTTTGGGTTTTAAATAATCGTCCGTTTGATTCGTGTTTTGGCTTTCCTAAATTACTTCATTGATTAGTCAAATCTGACATATAATAACCAGAACATTAGTAGTAGGAGGAAATCCTTATTGACCATGTTCCCCCTTATTATAAATAGGCTAAAGTTAGTCATAGTTTAAAATTTATTTATTTATTTATTTATTTATTAAGGCCCACAAAACAAATTACAGTCATAAAATGAGTATATAAATTGTACAGTATAGAAAGTCCAGACTATAATTCTTAACATGTAAGCACAGTATGAGTACAATATAATGGAATGTTAAGAGGGTTAGTGATTTTTATAAAATGAAATTAAAGCTTATTTATCTAGTATTAGTAATTTATACAGTAGTAATAGGGTAACTAGGGTACATTATTCAAGTAAAATGAATTTCAATACTTTAACATCACCGTTAATTTATACCAATTTTAAGACTTGCCTTCTAAATTGGCACAATTTGGTACCAAAAATATCCAAAAAAGAATGCTCAGATGCCATTTCGTTATATAATCTACACATTTTAATTATTGGATTATAAAATGAAGTATTGTTCTTGTACACTTGGAGACGAAATACTTTAGACGTGGGATTACGAGATCTAAATCGAGTGTTGAAAGTTAGTAGGGAAATAAGTAAGGGCGAGTCAATTTCGGAATGGATGATTTTATGGAGGTATATTAATTCCTGACCTTTACGACGAGAAGCAAGGGATAACATTTTGAAGTATTGGAGCTTAGCACTATAAGACCTATATTGGCGACCTAACTGCAGTCTAAAACAAAGAATGTTAAGGAATCTCCTCTGAATCTTTTCAATTGTATCGGAATGAGTCATATAGTAAGGTGACCATATAACACAGGCATATTCGAGAATACTTCTGATCAAAGAATAGTATAAACATAGAAAAGTAGACTGATTTCTAAATTGCTTGGTACAACGTGAGATAAAACCAAGAAGTTGGGTGGACTTGGAAACAATGTGATCGTAATGGTAGCGAAATGAGAGTCCTTCGTCGAAGTAAACCCCCAGGTCCCTGACGATAGACTGGCGTTGAAGTATGGAATGATTTAAAGAGTAGTCATAATGTAGTTTACGTTTAGAGGAACCAAAGGAGATGACCAAGCACTTGCTAATATTTAAAAACATTTGATTGTCAGTGCACCACTCAGAAATCAAGGAGAGATTCCGTTGTAGACTGACATGGTCCTCATAACCATTGATAGCAAGAAATATCTTTAAGTCATCTGCAAAAAGCAGACAGGGGACAGTTAGTCGCTGTGTAAGATCATTAATGTACATTAAGAACAGCAACGGTCCTAGGTGTGACCCCTGTGGAACACCAGATGTTATCACCACTGGTGAAGAGAGTTGCCCCTGTATACTTACAAGTTGACTCCTATTGTCTAGATAAGACGTGAACCATCGCAACAAATTGCCGTGGATACCGTAATTTTCGAGTTTTTGACAAAGTATGGAATGGTTTACTTTATCGAATGCCTTGGCAAAATCGGTATAAATAGAGTCCACTTGGCATCTGCGGGCAAATGCACAGCAAAGATAATTTTTATACTCTAAGAGATTACTTACAGTCGATTTATTACCAATAAACCCGTGTTGATGAGAGGATATGTGAGGCTTAAAGTGTGAATATAAGATTCCATAAATTACCGATTCAAATAGCTTAGCAAAACAAGACAATATACTTATAGGTCTATAATTCTTGCATTGAGCCCTGTCGCCTGACTTAAATATCGGTATAACATTAGCAGTCTTCCAGTACGTAGGAAATTTCCCACTCTGTAGGGAGTTGTTAAAAATTATGTGTAAAGGTACTGTCAGCTCATCACAACAATTCCTGATAAAATGTGGAGGTAATCCGTCAGGTCCTGCGCCCTTTTCTGGGTTTAGAGTCTTAATCTTTGTCTTTATACTTTCAAAATTAATCTCAGTGGCTGATAATGGAAAATTGTGATTCACACTTGTAGTAGTGTGATCTATTTTGTGAACAGTTTTTTCCTCAAAAACGGACCCAAAATAGGTAGAAAACATATTACATATTTCACCTAAGTTCGATGAAGACTCGTGATCATACATCATGGTTAGCGGCATAGAATTAGATGTTTTTTTACCATTGGCATATTTAAAGAAGTGCTTAACATTATGTTTTATAGAGGATTCGACAGATTCAAGGTATTTTTTATAGCAATTGCTTAAAAGAAGTTTACATCGGTTACGTAGGAGGTCAAAAGAATCGTAATCTAACGGATTAGCAAATTTTTTGTATTTTTTATGAAATTTATTTTTTTCCCTTAAACAACGTATCAAAGCAGGGCTAAACCATGATGGGAACCGGTTGGAACTCTTACGCATCATTGGGGTGTGTTTTCTTATAATGTGGTTTAATTTATCATAAAATTTATGAACAGTTTCATCGATATCATTACTAGTCAGATGAACACGCCAATCAACAGAGCTCAAATCATGACGGACAGCATCTAGTTTGCATTTGAAAAAGTTTAGTCTTTTTATTTGGGAATTATGAATAGCTTTAGGCGGCAAATTTGAACAGGAAAAATCAACCAGGAGTGGTGGGTGGTGTTGATCTATGCGGCTCAATGCATATGCCCCACATACACTAATAGAGCTTTCAGTACACAGGATAAGATCTAAAATACGACTATTTTTATTAGAGATATTATTGAACTGTTTCAAGTTACAAAGCGAACACGTTTCTAATAAAAGTTGGGATTTAGCATCGGCTGCGGGAATAGGAATCATCTCTAAAGAGTTGATAGATTCAGTCCACTGAACATTAGGCGTGTTGAAGTCACCCATACATAAAAAAACATTTTTCTCGTTTGAACAGAGCACTCGTTTCTGGAGGTTAGAGTAAAAATAAATTAATTCATTTAGTTTTAAATAGGGCGGCAAATAACAAAGGCATAGTATTAAGTATTTGTTAGGTGAAAAGTTAATTCGTAACCAAATATCTTCGACATCGCTTTCCCAGTCAAACAATCGAACAACGGACAAGCTTTTCTTTATAGCAACAGCTATTCCACCCCCCTCGGTCTTATGTATGCTCGTATTACTTCGATCTCTTCTGAATATCGAATACCTGGTGTCCAAAAATTCAGCATCTTGAATACCACAATTGAAGTTAGTCTCTGTGAGACATAAAATATCATAATTACAGTTAAGAATGCTTAAATAAACATCTTTGAGCTTACTTCTAATGCGATTAACATTTTGGTAGTATACAATCATAAACAGTGAACTTAGTTAAGCCAATTATTAGCAACGACGTATATTAAATAGAACTAAAGTTTTTTAAGGCAGTCAATATTTTTGATGTGTATAGGACTCGATTCTTCACTCCTACGCACAAATATACGGCCGAACTTTACCCAAACGTATAAATATTTTTTCTCTTTTGCAATTTTCCTTGTTTCGGCATAGAGAATCTTGCACTGGGGAGAAATATGCTCAGTGACATAAATCCTGCACAACCGGTCGGAGATTCCAAGGTGAGAACTGTTGAGCATTTCATTGGGATTTTTAGCTTTCGTCTTGTTAAATCTTCTGGATAAGGAAAGTATTGAGTCCCGCAAACGTGGTGAGGAGAGAGTCACCAAGATGTTTCTCGGACGATCAGACTTTGCATCCATTTTAGCAATCCTCCGGCAGGCAGTAATTTGGTTGTCATCAATAGTCATACCGATCGTACTGCAGAGTTGCTTAAATAATAATAAAACATTCTCCGAACGAGCTTCAGGAACAGCCTGTATTTCTATATTGAAGTTACGTGACATAGTTTCAATGTTAGAGAGTCTAGTATTCAGGATGTTTAAATCTGAATGTAATTTATTGTTCTCTGTTTCAAGCTTTTTTATGGTTTCATTTTTTTGTGATAATTGGGATTTTAACGTATCATGTTGAGCACATATGTAGTCGACAGTGGATGTAATGTTATTTTCTACTTCCTGTACAGCAATTTTGACCTCCGACTGGACCATTTTTTTAATATCATCATTCAAGGCAGAACGAAAACTTACCATAAATGATTTTAGAGAGCTTTGTAACTTCTCATCGAATATGGTGGAAAAGGAAGTCTTTATTTTGTGGTCAAGTAAAGTACTTATCTTAGCCATTGTAACAATGTCATTCTCATCCTTTGCAGTGACGGATTGAGGATAGGTTTCCACTACACTGCAGCTTTTGTTAGTGTTTAATGGATTGTTGCCGAGAGACATGTTCGTGTTGGGCTCACAAGGCGGAATTTGATGATTGCGTACTGGTGTATTCGAGTTGGATCCACGGCGGCGGGTATTGACGTTAGTACAAGCAGGGCATATCCAAGAAGCCAGGGTATCTTTGTTAAATGAAGCATAATTGTCCTTAGTAATATTAAGACATTGGCAATGATACTTTCCAGCACACTTTTTGCATTGCATACAATTTTCATTAGATTTTATTTTTTTATTACATTTTGCACTGCAATCCATCGCAGAACATACAGAATGGACAGCACACCGCCCTCTAGTTAACAGTAGACAAGTTAGTTACTAATGATCGATACAGGGTTCGGATATTGATCTTCGCATGCTATTACGTGCAAAAGCAAGACTGCGTTGGTTGTAATGTCAAGTATCCCGCATAGATGTCGCCACGATGATGACACACTACGATAACGAGTACCCAGCTGATAATATTTTGATGACACCCACAGTTAAAATAATGCAAGATTATAATTACGATTTCTTCTTTGTGGAGACGCAAAGTCCAACTGAATCAAAACATAATTTCCTTTTGATTTGAAGTCAATGTAAGAAAATCAACCGGCCACCGTATGCAAGCAGTAACACTTTCTCACGAGAAACACTGCACAGTCACTATTATTCACAATTTCTTCATAAAGTAAGGTCAATATTATGTGACCATATAATCAATTCGCAGCAGAACTGTATATTACCTCTCCAGTGATGTAATCAATTGTAAAAAAATACTAAAATATATTTTAAATTAAATTTATGCTTAGCTAGCTCTTAAGACATGTTTACCAGGAAGCGCCCTCTGGCGAAAAAAAAGAAAATTGATGCTCTGTCACTTATATTTAACCGACGAAAAACGGAGGAGGTTTTCTCAATTCGTCCCGTATGTTTTTGCTGTATGAAAGACAGAGTTAGCATCAATTTTAAACCATGAATAACTTTACTCCGTGTTTTATAATAAGGGAGGTTGAATATTCGCGAAGCGCTACTTAAGTAATTCTGGTTGAGACAATTGGAATACATTTTCTCTTTGATTATTTGTGGGCACTGTGTGAGATCATCTTAATATTGGAGTGTGTTCATTAAGATAATTTCTAATTAAGTCTGATAGAATTAGCTCACGAGAGTGACGAGTCTTTTAATTGGGTTCACGTTGGGTTATGCAATGTAATGAGCTTGATTACCTTATGCTAGTTTTTACCCATTATGCAAGTATGTACTATATTACAAGCTGCCAATTGTTGGTAAACCATATGCCAAATACGTTAAAGTCGAATTCCTATTGGAGTTTAACTAAGATTAATATTTTTTCATAAAAAAAATCACTGTCGCTTGTTCCCTAAGGAGATGGATAAAGTTACGTGTAATTTAATATGGAAGCCCCCATACACTGGTTGAAATCCTTTGTAAGTCATATCACAATATTGATGTACAGATAAGCATGCGGTGCCCAAAGAGGGTTGGTGTCAGGCAGGCGGCCGGCTGCAAAACCTAAGACAAAACCTTGAGCAGTTTGGATTGGAATCACTCTCTCCGTTGATCGGTCTCTCGACATGGTCCGTTCCGTCTCTTTTCTATACATTCATCACTAGCACCTTTACCGTGTGATGGATGATATGAATCAAAAGGGAGTGGATGGCTTGATGACGCGATATGAATGGAAGAGGAAACATACTGCGCCAGCCCCAGATAGACTGGGAACAGGGCAGGCAGAAGAAGAAGAAGATAAGCAGCATGTAGGCGTGTTGTTTTGTGTACATATAACTTTTGTTTCCCATATTAGCGTTGGTCTTCACGGTCGAGACAATCACTTGAGTTGAGCTGAGCGAATTTATTGCTATTTTAGTTGGATCCCTCTGTAAATACTGTTGGAGTGGATTGTTCTGAATGCACTGAATTTTTGGAGCTAGATTGCTTACATTGTTTTGATACAGAATATACTGTTACTGAGGTCTTAGCAACACGTGGTAGTATAAGTAACTGATAGGATTTACTTGGTTTGTTATAAGGTGTTCATTAACATTTATAGGTATATTTTTCCTTTTGGCGATTGGTGTAAAATGATTTTCAGAATGTTTGGCATTAAGACTTATTTTTGCAAGAAAAGTGTTTTGAATTTCTGTCTCTTTTATTAATATGCATACTGCTAAAGCCAGATGTAGTTTATTCTATTTTCTAGGATTTCTTTTACGGTCATTGAATACCAGTAAGATCCTATAAGCCCTAAGCATAATCGGCTTAGGTACTTAGGTCTTAGGTTGCGGCGGCGTGTTGTCAACTTGTGAAGGATTGTTTCGATGTAGTGGAGCGGGAATGGTTAATGTTAATTATTTTTATGTTACACCTGACCATAATGTGGACTTTTCCGCCCGCTACGCGAACAGAAAATCCCACTTCCTGGTCAGGGGGCGACATAAAACTATGATCTTACCTCGAACGATAAAAACGATCTCATATTAATTTATCACCTGCGCCTTCAATACTTCAATCCTATCAATACTTGTGATCTGAGCCATTCTTTCTTTTATCGCCTTGGAATATAATGTAGGTACTTTTTAATCGCTTCGTCATTGTGCTATCCTTTATCTAGGTGTGAGAAATCCTTTCGTCGGTGTGAAAAGGGTTCTTACTAAAGTATTTATCTACTTCGTACCTCATGAAAAAATTTCATAATTCACTCAATTTTGTTCATTGGCTTACTTTAAACTTTTTAAAGTTGACAGTCGTCATCACTTAAACCCGATTTGACTATCATTCTAAAATATAATGTATGCTAAAGAGCATTAACCCCACTTAAATCCACCAATTCGCACTGGACCAACGTGGTGGTAATGGTCCATTTCTCCCTATACTTTTCCATCTATAGAGAATGCCTGTGCCACAAATGTGGAGACATTAAAGGATTAGTGATGATTAATAGAAATCGACATTTAAATCGAATAGTAGAAGTTTTACTTCTTTGTATACTTTGACGTAAAGTCAACGGTATACATTTGGTACGAACATAATTTCATCTCCACGTGCCTCGTATAACAAATCACGTCGTCGCATTAAATAAATAAAAATAAATAAACGGTTCGTTCACACCATATCACAGGATTTCCAGTGTAAACACAGCCGTGTACCGTATAGTATATTGGATGTGTGTTGCGTTATGTTTTATCACCTATTTCATAAAGCCGTAAACGCCTGGGTCGTTGCTCCACATCTAGCCGGTGGATGGATTAAATGATGGGTAATGATGCGACGTGCGTATCTAAGTGCTAGCAACAGATATTATATCTGTGATTTTTCACTGGGATCTATCGTAAAACGTATCTTAAAACTGTTACTGGTGACTGTCTATTTTCTAAAATAAAATAATGAATAAGCAGCTGAGGCCCTTTATTATTATTGTAATGGATGAACGAAAACAAGCTAGAGTGCCTCCGTGCTTCATCCGCAGTTGTCACAGCAAATATCAAAGTATACTTACAGTGCCAATTTATCGGTCAGGCGGCGAAAATTGGAACTACAATTTACTCATACATTTTGACATTGCTACGACACTCTTTTGTTACCACTAGCCACACCACCAACTGATTAGTAGGTTGGCCATACATAACCCACATCATTGTTGTGGGGTATGGTCTATTTTACGATCATCATTTAGATATTTTTCTTTAATCAGTGGAGATTATCAAATTGAATTAGGTACCAGTATTATTTGATAACACTGGAAATTTTTTCGAAATATTATTACAAAAAAACCTGTCTGAAAATTTTCGAAACATAAATTTGCTGGCCTCTGTTTCATTTCTAACATTTTCAAAATGTTAAAATAAAAATCAAAATAGTAATTCCATTTCTTATTCTATAGTACCTATATCAATCATGTGATATTTGCACGTCGCATGCCTATAGCGATCACGGCAACAATTGAACGGACCATGCTCGTTTTATGAGGAGCTGTCATTGCCCCTAATATTAGAACGAATACATTGCAATTTATCCAATAATTCTATTAGCTGGTCACTAGACTCGTACTAGCAAATTGCGTCAGTGGCGCGCAAGTGATGTGATAGTTACTATTGGAGTTACTACAAAAAGTGTTTAAGACGTACATATTTTTTTTAACACATACATAAATCACGCCTATATCCCCGAAGGGGTAGGCAGAGGTGAACTAGCACCCGCGTTTCGCCAGTTATGTTAGTTCCCATATAATAGGTGGCGAGCCCGTTGCCATTTATCGGGCACAAAAGTCCCAGTAGGTACATAGCTAGATGGTATAGGGAGGAACGCTGCTGAAGTGTCTAAATCTGATTGTGTCCCTTTTTTTGGTCAATAGTATGTGACGGTGACAGCATCTTATTTAAACACTTTTTTAACAAAATACGTCTTAAACACTTTTTGTAGTAACACCTTAAGAGTTCTGTATAGGTACAATCCGTACAATACAATACACATGAGAGTATAGTAGCCGTGGTGTGGTAGAGGGGAAGTCAGAAGCTACCTCCAAGAATAGTTTCCTTAACTATTTATAATAATTGAGAATTGACCATAAATTTTTAACTCTTGTTCAATTGCGCAGTTGAATAAATGACAAAGCCTTTGTGTCATGTTTTATGCTATACCTACCTACAGATATTCTTGCAAATGAATCATAGACAATTCACTTGGCAATAGCATCCGTTTCCTCGTCGACAAGAAAGCTTTTGTTTGTTATTGTTTATATTGAAGTCATCATATTCCTGTTCCCAGTTTTTGGGGGGTCGGCGCAGTATGTTTCATCTTCTGTTCATATAGGCCAGACGTCATCAAGCTATCAATTCCTCATTAATTCATATCTTCCATCACACCGAAAAGGTGCTAGGACTGATTAATGGATGTATTGAAAAGAAGAGAGTGTGATTGAAATGCTGACCATACTACTTAAGGTTTTATTTAGGTAGGTATATAAAAATAAGCTCTTTGTTTCTTCTTAGTTATGTAAAAATAATAATTTTAATATTTTAAAGGATGTTTAAACCTAGTAGGTACACAGGAAAAACTGACTATGTAGTACATTCAACGACGGTAAACACCACCGAAGTTACAACGACTTAACACATCAGGGTAAATACGTTTATGTTGAGATTCGGGCAATTTGACAATTTATTATGCATTGTTTGTCGTGCTAGCGACTGATCAATGCCGAATCTACACGACACAATATGGCGCGGAGGCTACACTTGATGACACATAATCATATAATTCATCAAACATTTTTCTTCGTGGTAGGAAACCATATATTTGCTCCCCAATTTCGGAGGTTGGTGTATACATACAGCATACAGCTCTGTATGAGATATTGGTGAAGGATAGTAAAGAGTGGAAGGAGAAGACCTGCTGTGCCGAGCCCGCCCAGAACGGGATAATAGAAGGAAGAAGAAGAACGTGTTGTATATGCTCTAGGATTTGATATGTTTATATGGCCGGCCGCAAGTAAGGCTATAGTTATTCCATTCAGGAAACATTTGTGGTGGATTCTCTGGTTTTACACGCAGTGGTTTACACCAAACCACGTTTTTAGAGAAGTCTAGAGAACTGGTTGTCAAAATCTACTGAATGTCGACAGTTGTG
>OZ008361.1:2662898-2708361 GCA_963931975.1 Cataclysta lemnata | reverse complement strand
GGTCAGAATACAACTGTAACCGCCCCTGGCACACACAAACACAGTACTATAGTAAGCACTCACCGTATGTCCTCTGATGAATTATTCGGCTTACATTTAATAGTGTCGTAGTCCCAGTAGCACAGCCTTTGAGTTAAGTCTTCTGAGAGCTGAAAGAGAAAAGAGGCTGATAGAATTCATACATAATGTGATAAAATACATAAGTGACAAAATGGATTTATTCCGAAGCACATAATAATATATTAGATAATATATTAACACATAATAACTTATACAGTGACGGGCCTTAGAGAACATTTAGTTTACGCATTCGTAGGCCGAGCGCGCTAAGCCACAGTACAGTACACCCAGAACAGTAATACGTCTTCATACAAACTGGCCGCTGCGCACTGTGACGCACACATTGATATAAAATACGGGAGCATAAGGGGGCGGCGGTCTGGCCCGTTTGTTCAGTGTGATCGCGCGTGTACAAATTCGCTCGCTGCTCGTTCCCGGCCGGCACATTCGAGCTCGCAGCCGCCGCTTTACAACCCTAGCGTCAACGCAAGAGTAGGCTATAATAACTCGCCGACGGGCCGCAGATAAACTACTGTTCTGGGTATACTGTGATATAGGCGTGATTTATATATTTATGTGTATTATTGAAGGAAAATAGTAGACTATTAACCAAGGGGATAAAGCAGTGTCTTTTGTCGCGGGTGACGATTTATGTTCACCCAAGACTAACTGCCGCACTCAGAGACGACAATTAACTTTAATGAGTATTTAATGTCAAAAATTTTCATTCAAATCTGGACCATAGACCCGGTAAGAATAGCGACTAGTTTTGAATTGTCATTTTTTGACGTTAAGTACTCATTAACGTTATTTCACGTCTCTGAGTGCGGCAGTAAGACAGCTTTATCACCGAGAAAAATACTATACTTTTCGTACCATTTGCGAAAAAATTAACACAATGATATGAGATAAGCATGTAAATAATGACAATTAATAGTAAAAGTTAACATTCGAAACATTGGTCCAATTATTGATAGAGAGAGTTACATTTTTGTTTGGTACATTTATTGTTGATGAGTTGATTTGAGTATTTCTCTGTTCTTGCGTCGTCGGTTTACGTAATTTTATTTAATAATAATAACTGCACAATAAATGCGTATTACTTTTTCAAAAAGATGTATAATGCTTTATATACAAACTCAATGGTGTAAACACAGATGTTGTTCAGTATAAATTTCGGTAAGTATTCCAAATTTAAATCACATTCTCCCACTAGAGGATGAATGAAATTCAGTACAATTTTCTTTCCCTGTTTTTAACAGATTAAAAATGACTATTGTTATGTTTGCTTTTTGTGGCATGGAATGTCACTTTTTTGAGCAATGATACGAAAACTCACATGAGCATGGTGGTGTTGATGAGCGTAGCACGCGGCGCATGAGTGGTATCGGCCGCACGCCTCTTTCGGGGAGTCACTGTTGGCGCCGCACTCTTCTATTGACACCGCCATCTAGTGGTCAGAGAGGACAATAGCCTTTTAGTCACAAGCTAAGGAAGGAAAAGTGGGACACCAACTAAAGGTCTCTACATACGTAACGGGAAAATACCCGGGACGGGGCTGCAGAAATATCGTTCCATACAAAATGTACCATGAAGGACACAATATGTCACGGACTCACGGACGGGACGTGCACGGGGTGTTTAAAACGAGAGAAGCCCATCCCGTCCCGTCCACGGAATTTTCCCGTTACGTATTGTAGAGACTTAGGGCCTGTTTCACAATCGATAAGTAAGCTCGAAGTAGCTTACTTTGCAGTTCAATTGACATATATTTCATATTACAACTGTCAAATGATCTGCGAAGTAAGCTACTTAGAACTTACTTGTTGATCGTGAAACAGGCCCTTAAAATAATAATACTAACTGCCGCACTCAGAGACGTCAAATAACTTTAATGATTATTTAATTTCAAAAATTTTCATTCAAATCTAGACCATAGACCCGGCAAGAATAGCGACTAGTTTTGAATTGTAATTTTTTGACGTTAAGTACTCATTAACGTTATTTGACGTCTCTGAGTGCGGTAGTAAGGGCCTATGTCACAATCGACAGGTAAGTCCTGGATAGCTTACTTGGCAGATCATTTGACAGTTGTAATATGAAATTTATGTCAATTGAACTGCCAAGTATGCTATTCAGAACTTACCCGTCGATTGTGAAACAGGCCCTAATTATATTTATTCATTATAGCATTGTGAAACAATTTAGTCAAGTTAGAAAAAACGTAGAGTACTTAGTCAATGACCGTGTTTATCATTCGCACTCCTTTCAATTTGGCCATTACTTTTCTGAACCTCGTGTAAGGGAAGGCCTGTATTGGACGATTATTTACACGATGAATACACCTCAAACTTCGTACTAAAATGTCAGTTATAAAATAATGTTATGGCAACATTATTTAGAGATGGCAACTCATGTGTATATTTTATCTATTTATCCTATTGATAACATCTTCAGAGCATATACAAGAGTACGGCTGCCAGTCGCTTTGTACGACACCCGCTGGAGATATACTACCCCAGGGAAGTTAGAGTTCGACCTTATGTAATATATTATGCTAGTTACAATCAAACTATGCATAATAATCTTCTTCTCCCTGGCCTGTTCCCAGGCTATCTGGGGTCGGCGCAGTATGTTTCCTCTTCCATTCATATCAGTCAGACGTCATCAAGCCATCTACTCCCTTTTGATTCATATCATCCATCACACCGTAAAGGTGCTAGTGATGAATGAATATATAGAAAAGAGACGGAAAGGACCATGTAGAGAGACGGATGAACGTAATGTATAATGTAAGTTGGGGTAAAAATCTTGACTTGGTGTCTACCTGATGTGTGTGCCTCGTGCAGTACAGTGGAGACGCGAGGCATGTGCCGCACCAGGCACACCCGGCCGCAGTGCACGCAGTACACGTCTCCGCAGTCATGCACAGCCGCTCGTCTACAACAATCGACAGTTACATACATAAATACATACATACATAAATCAAGCGTATATCCACAAAGGGGTAGGCAGAGGTGAACTAGAACCCACGTTTCGCCAACTATGGCAGGTCCCATGTAATAGGTGGCGAGCCTATTGCCATTTGTCGGGCACGGAAACATTGCTGGGTGGTATAATAAGGAACGCTGCTGACCATTCCTCATCATTGATTTATCCTTAGTCGCCTTGTACGACACCCGCACCAGAAATGGCGGATGATTTCATTCCTGCCGTCATCCCCCAAAGGCAAATGGGAAATCTTTACCTTTCATCACACCACTTTTGACAGAAAGGGCACAAGAACATTTGAAATAAAACAACGGATGTAAAATTCAAGTAAAACTTACCGAATAGTGGCTCCACTGAGCATGCTTTCACGTTTCCATCATACGACTCTTTGAAACCAACTTCTTCCAACTGCAAAAAGAATTGGAATCGGTTAGTAACGACACAAATCATCGTAGCCCTTTAATTCTTTACGTAGTATGTAGATTTGTGATTTATCGTGGGATTGCGTTTGGTACAAAAGAATACAATGTCAGGTACATTGTTTGGTACAATGTAAGTACAATGCATGTTTACCGTTAGTTAAACGTTGTTTAGTTTGCATAATCGCACATTACACAATTTTATGGGATGAGCAAAAATTAGCCAGCCAAGTCCACCTATACTGTAGTGCTATACTATAAATAATCTGTTTTTAGTAAATGGGATGAGTTAAGTTAAATGTTAACATAAAAAACAATGATCTGCTATATCAACAAATACCGACATAACAATAAGTGTTCAATAAATCGCTTAGACACGATGGGATGAGATGGGACGAGATGTAAAAAGTGGGATGAATTCTTAAAATACCGGTAGACACGTCCGCCGGTGCGTGTGCCACGCGCAAGCGCGCGCGGCGTGGTGGCTGGCCGCCAGGCAGGACACCTCGTCCATGAACGTGGAGCACTTGTCCCCAGCCTCGAACAACAAGCCGTCCGATCGTAGACGTCCATCGAACCTGAGAACATCACAAAGTTATTCTTTTACTGGGGATTATACACGTTAAATATCAAATTGGAAACTTTTGACTTTGACCACACACATTTTACAATGTTTGAGGTATTTCGTTGACGATTCATGAGTGTATGCAATGATACCTTATATGAATAAATAATAATAAATGTTTTTATGTCACACTTGACCATAAAGGGAACTTTTTCGCCCGCTACGCGTAAGAAAAATCCCACTCCATGGTTAGGGGGTGACATAAAACTATGATCTTATCTCGGGCGATAAAAAATACTTGCGATCAGAGAGAGACATTCTTTGTTTTATCGCCCTTGGTGTATAATCTACTATTTGTATACAGGGTTATTTGTAACAAACTAACAACCACGCAGGACTAGATAGTTAGCATCGTTAACAACAACATTTGTTTTACGAGTTTTAACATAACTCAATACATGGATCAAAATTAAATTTTCAAGATTTTTTATGTGCTGTCGCGACATTTGTAACTCTATGTTTCCTTCCTTCTTAGACGAAAGGATGACGCTGCACTCACGCGCTGTCTAATAATATAGAGTTATTAACTTTTTAATATTCGAGTGGTGAATATTTGTATGAAAGAAATTTCTAATGAATTATCAAAAGTTGTAGAACAAACGTTCTTGTTTAGGATCTTCGATTATTCGATTTTAATTTTAACATTATATAAATGTTAGAAAAATTAGTGCAAAGATTTTGGTGGTTAGAAAAAGAATTTGAAACATTATGGTCTTGGTTGGCCGAGAGGGCAGGTGCCTGCCCGGATAGCCGGATAGACCATAAAATCTTTGTACTAATTTTTCTAACATTTATATAATGTTAAAATTAAAATCGAATAATCTTGCTATCTAGTCCTGCGAGGTTGTGGGTACATTACAACTAACCCAATATTTAATTAAACTCCTAGTAAGACTGCGCGATCAAAGCAAAATAGGCATTATAGAAATATTATGTCATATTTCAAGCGCGGTGTTGAGATGGGCGAGTTGAAAGCTCGTGAGCGAAAATAGGCTTATTTTTGATAAAATTGCGTTTTGGGTGCAAAACATTTTTCATACACTAACCTATTACAAAACTGTTACATTTTGGCCACAATAGCTTCAGTAGACATACATTTAATATTGTATAGAATGTCCAGTAGTACGATGTCACAGTCAAAGTCAATAGCAGATTTTCCATCAAGTGCACAAAACGAATAATTTTTGTCCGAGACTTTACTATCAGCCGAGACATTACTATCAGTCCAGACATTACTATATGTCGAGGATGAAAATTGTTTTGTGGACGAGTTACAAAGTCTGCTTTTCACTTCGATTGCGAGGAAATAAAACAGTGATTAATCATAACATTTCTTAAAATTCAAACTAAAATTAGTGCAGTTTTGAATATTAAAGGAAAATGTTTTTACCATTGATATTAGGCTTGGGCTGCAGACATATACAGCCTAGTATTAAATTATTTATTAATAATAATTTTCTTATGTTTATTAAATAACCTACCGTAATTGAATTTAAATTTGAATATCTATTATGTGTTAAAAAAACACATAAGGAAAATTAATTAAAGGAAATATTATTAAAAAAACAAATTCGATCTCTATACTTGTTATTATATTTGGCTGCATGGCTTATTTTCTTTGCCTTAATATGGATACATTTATGAGTAGATACGTTAATGCTCTAGAGCACAAAATTCGATTTTGTGCAGCCTATATCCTGCACAAATAAGCACTTTCAGAGCATGAGAAGTGAAAAATTCATTTATTCATATCTGGTATGATTACAATACACTTATGAATCGTCAAGACGCTAGATACCGAAAGCCCGTGTGTCCAAGAAAATATAGGGGAGTGCGCAGCATGCCCCAGTCTGTAATGATAGGTCTCCCAAACCGTTCAATACCAAGATGATACTACACTCCGCTAGCAGAACGACACGCAAGTAGGCTGCAGAGAAACCCACCATTGTCTAACGAGTTATGACATTGCAGGTACATTGTAAATTGTGCACCAGATACAATCCCACAACTCGCCAACCACATCAACCGAAACATGCCGCGCACTACCAATCAAACCCCAACCCCGAACCTACCTAAACGGACACACAAGTTTTCAATATCTAGCGAAAAATCTTAAGGATGTTTAAACTTACCCTGCATGTATGAGGACGGCGGGGCGGGACCGCCGCGGCAGCGTGGCGGAGGCGTGGGCGGCGCGGGCGGCCCCGGCCGGCGGTACATTCACACGCCAGGTGCGACACCTATATCAGGCCAGACAAGGCAAATTGAACTTTATTCGTATCTGAATACGGTCTTTCTTCCTTGAAGTTACTAAGAAATATTTATCACTTAATGCTCGTAGAATAAATAGATTATTATTAATAGAAAAAATAAAATTGATAGAAGTCTATGTTAGAAGCCTGTGTTAGAGGCCTGTGTTCGAAGCTTGTGTTAGACAAGACACATATCCACGGAAAAATTTAGTGAAAGAGTGCAAAGTTTTTCGACGGAAAAGAGGTCAGAAAATTAAGACAAATTATGACTATTAACTATATGATATAGAATAATAAAACTACTCTGACCTTGCAGGACAATTTCAAATACAATTTTCAGGGCAAATTTTCCAATTGTGACGTGCTGTTCCCTAAATAATAAACAATAAATATCTATTATACGGCATGTTTAAAAGATATTGTTGACGACACCGATGTTTCACACATAGAACGCCTACCTACAGTAATTAGTAAGACACAGATAAGCTAAATAGACTCTTGCACTCCCGATCTTAAGGTTGATAATCACCTGACGTCATAGAGCAGAGCTCCCGGCGAGTAGCACCGGGCGGAGGCTGGGCTTGACACCGCTACGGCAGCGCTGTCGTTGTGTGCGTTTCCTCCGAACACTAACATTATACCTGAAAAATACCAAGTACCGTCATACTAAGCGTGTTTGTTTGAGAAGCTATTTTAGTAATTATACCTCATTCACTTGGGCTTGAGACAAAATCTAAACAATCTTGATATGTCTCTTTATCTACGAAACGCTCTTGAAAACAAAAAACGTACATACATACATACATAACCACGCCTATATCCCCGAAGGGGTAGGCAGAGGTGAATTAACACCCACCTTTCGCCAATTATGTTCGGTCCCATGTAACAGGTGGCGAGCCTATTGCCATATATCGGGCACATAAATCGCAGTACAAATTTATATTGCCAGGTGGTTTCAGAGTAATGCTGCTGCCCATTACTCATTGCTGTCTTTACCCTTAGTCGCCTTGTACGACACCCACGGGAGAGATGGGGGTGGAGACAATTGTATTCTGCTCTGCCGTCACCATACGGAAAACACAAAAAAACGTGTATTCTAAAATACATCATCAAATACAGACAAATAAAACTGTTAGCTGCTTTGAAATGGTTTCCACTTTTCATATTTTATATTAAAAGACACATCAAGATTCTGTCTCAAGCCCAAGTGAATGGGGTATAGATAAGCAATGTCACAAATAAGGCTCGATAGCGCAGATTTTTATTCAGAATATTTTGATTTTTATTTCAACATTATATACCAAATTTTTTTTAAATGAAAGAAAGCGGGATTTAGGTTTTTCCGATATTTCGGCACAGTTACATGCGCCATGATCACGGAAGAACTCATACAGGTATAAATCCCGCTTTCTTTCATTTTAAAAATGTTAGTGACCACGTTAGTTTAAAACAATACATTATTTACCAAAATGTTAGAAAAATTATCCAAAAAAAATTTGTGCTTAGAAAAAGTTCGAAAACAATAAATAGTCGTGATGCCAACAAAGATGTTCGGTTGGCCGAGCGGTATAGACATCTGCTCGGAATGCAGAGGACGCGAGTTCGATTCCCGCATAAGGACATTATTATTATTTCATATCTCTGTTTTTTTTGTATAAAATCTCACCGGGCGATATGAAGGTGGCGGAATGTAGATATCTCGGCGTCGGCGCAGACGGCAGTGGCGACCACAGCTTCTTGTTCACATCGTACGAGTACAGCGCCGACGAAGGCACCTGTAAATTTTTACACAAATTTTTAAACATGTGTAATAATAAAAATTATACACACATGATACAGAATGTTAATGACCACCTAACTAACTATGGATGAAACATAGTTACAAATATCGCGACAGTACAATATAATTTTGAAACATTTTTGCTCAATTATTGTTACAAGTATTAAGTACATTACAAGTATTGAGTAGTTTTAAAACTCGTCAAACAAATGTTGTTTATGATGATATCTATCTACTCCAGCGAGATAGCGGTACCTTCAAATTAATCCTGTATAAATGAGGTATTTCTCCTTTGAAATTTGACAGTCTTAAAGTGGCGTTGGCCGTACAAAGTCGATTTGGATAAGTAAATCAGTCCGATTTAAAAAAATTACCTGCGTAGCCTCCGACTCGGAAACTAATCCCCCGTGCACGTACACCTTGGCCGAGAGCTCGTCCCAGACGGCCGAGTGGCCGAAGCCGGCCCTGGCCGGCCAGCCCTTGGGCGTGGCTATGGCCCACACGCCCTCATCCACGTAGTACTCCTGGAAAAAGAACCAGCATTTTATTAATACAAAGAATATGGTGGTTTGATGGATGGATTGTGTAAAGGAGTATATGAGGGGTGGATGAGAAATTGGTGAAGGATAGAGAGGAGTGGAAGAAGAAAAAATGTTGTGCCGACCCTGCCTAGACTGGGATAAGGGCAAGAAGAAGAATATGATGGTTAGAAAAAGTTCGAAAAATTATGGTCTTGATGCGGTATCATAATTTTTCGAAATGTTTCTAACCACCATATTCTTTGTACTATTTATCTAACATTTATTATAATGTTCAAATTAAAATCGAAATAGTAATCATTTTTTTAATGCTAAACAGGGAAGCTAATGTTAACACTATTATTATGACGACAGACTTTGATAATATGGTGACAGCTAGCCAGGCGGACTTATAAAAATGGTCTTACCACCAACCAAACCGAGTACAAATTTGTACTACCATGGGAATCGAACCCGGGACCTCGGGATCTTAATTCCGGTGGGTGAACCAATAGACCACGGAGGCGGTTATTTACTGTACTTCAGCCAAATACATACACACGGACAAGCAAATTAAATCCAAAAATGCATGTCTTATGCTAGAGGGGAGTCTGAAAATGACGCCAGTGACAGAAAAGGTGAAACGGAACGGTATGGACACAATATGAGATGGGATGCCATGAATGTAACTAAAAAAAATATGGACATGAATATTGACGGATGTCGAAATAGAGTTTCGATATGAAGGTGTTTAGGTGATGAGATGACGAGTGACAAAAGAGAGTGGAGAAAGAGATAGGATCCTTATCCCATCACTTCTTTTCTCGTTTAGTAGATTAATGGGTTAAACTGAAACAATACATTATTTTACTAAGCCACTGATATTGACATAGAATTGTAAAATTAAAGTTACCTGTATTGTATGTAGATAGCCGTAGTGGGGGGAGTGACCAAAGAAGGCCAGCATTACAGGCTTCCGGGTGGGCCCCAGTCGGACCAGGACCGCCGTGTGACCAGACACGTGGAGACCGCCTGGGTGATAATAAATAAAAAGAAATATATCACTCTTTCTATGATAACGATAACTATAATAAATACACTCATCAACTTTATCCAAGGATATTTTATTGACTTACAACCAGTTCCTCAAACGCATGACAACGAAAAAATTGCGTAACAAGTTGTTAATATCTATTTAAAAGAATTTTGGGTTTTTATATTGTATCGGCGATCATTCAATGTTATAAACGATAACCATATTTAAGTTATTGAAAAACTGCAATGCCGTGTGGTGACGGCAGAGTAGAATACAATTGTCACCACCCCAAATCTCTCCCGTGGGTGTCGTACAAGGCGACTAAGGATAAATCAGTGATGAGGAATGGGCAGCAGCGTTCCTCTTATTCCACCTAGCAATGTACTGCGCCTTTTGTGCCCGATAAATGGCAATAGGCTCGCCACCTATTACATGGGACCTAACATAATTGGCGAAACGTGGGTGCTAGTTCACCTCTGCCTACCCCTTCGGGGATATAGGCGTGATTTATGTATGTATGTATGTATGAAAAACTGCAAACAATATTATAAGAATGCCAATTGTATTCTACTCTGCCGTATGGTAACGTCAGATTAGAATACAATAGTCACTACCCCAAATCTCTACCGTGGGTGTCGTACAAGGCGACTAAGGATAAATCGGTGATGAGGAATGGGCAGCAGCGTTCCTTTTATACCACCTAGCAATGTATCTACTGGGACTTTTGTACCCAATAAATGGCAATAGGCTCGCCACCTATTACATAGGTACTATCATAACTGGCGAAACGTGGGTGCTAGTTCACCTCTGCCTACCCCTTCGGGGATATAGGCGTGATTTATGTATGTATGTAATATTATAAGAATGGGGGCTGATAAAGCCTGGAGTAGGTATAAATAAAATAACCATTGTTGAGCAGTGCATGCCTATTTTTGGACCTGTGTTATAGATATATTGTTTTAAGCTTACATGGTCACTTTCATCTTTAAATTGTGAAAAAAACAGAATTTATACCACGTACCTGGATTTTGTTATGATTCCGATATGTCGGCACAGTTACATGCACCATGGTCACGGATGACTGAGTCTTGCGGATGAATGTGTATCAACCCGCAAGACTCAGTCATACTTGGTGCATGTAACTGTGTTATAGATACTAGATAACAGACAAATTTCAATTTCAATTTCATCAAAATTTCATAAAAATTATGTAGAAATATTTACATACTACATAAAACATAAATACAACAATGGCTCGAGAACAAATGTCTGTGTCCATCACACAAAAAATTGCCAAGGGGACACTACGATACGCACCACAATGTCTCAACGGAGCAGGTCTGTGAGGTGAACAGTTCACAGGTGTGGCGTTCCTCCACTGGGGTCGCGGAGTGTTGAGCGGGATCCGCCATAGCTCGTTGGTCACCTCCCCCGCCCTGCCCTCGAGGCCGGCTAAGCCACCGCTGTAAGCAAAGAAGTGGATTCTGTCAGAGTAGTGTTTGAAGTGACAATTGTCTTTGATTCTATTATAAGGATAAATATTAGTTGATTGAATTATCTTGATAAGTATATTCGGAAATATTAGCCACTTATTATTTGTCGCATTCAGCGACTGCGTGTATGCGGAACGCGCCAATTAAGGGCAATAGTGGGGATAGAGTGCGGGCCAGATAAGTCTGCGCGCGAGGGGTGGCGCTGCTCGATAACATTGACACTCCTAGACAAACAAAATAGCAGACGAAATTTTAGATCAAATTTTGACCACGCGCGGACTTATCTGGCCTGCATTCTACCCGCATTTTCGGATTTTCGTATCTGGACTGTGTGCACAAAGGAATTGGAGTTGATTTTTTAATTCTAAGATGTTGATATGTAATAATATTAGCTAAAAAAAGATCGCTAGGCTTACCTATATGTGTAAGTTATCATGAAATTATCGCAATAATTATCAAAGACAATAATAATATTTATCTTGATAATTTCAAACCCTGTCTCAGATGTCTACACCGGTACACCACGGTAGCTCAAAGGAATCAAGATAATAATAAAGGCGCTAATGTAACCCCTGTATATAAACCGGGTCCTAAAAACGATATCTGAAACTATCGTCTTATTTCTCTATTGTCCATTTAAGATATTTCTCTATTGAAAACGTTGCCCAAGGTCAGAAGATTACAGCAAGCCCTTCGACTTCGACGAAAGAAAAATAGCATATAATGGTATACGATGAGACCTCTTACGTTGATTTCGATCCTACATGCTAAACAAGACACAAAGAGTATTAAGTAATTTCTTCAATTCAGCGACAATTTTGGTAACGTCAGGAGTGCCCCAAGGATCCACATTAGGACCTCTATTTTACAAGCATGATAATTATGGTAATATCATAAAATATAATTGTTGCTGAGTTTTAGGCGGACGCCGTTTAGGTTTGCTGCCGACACGATAAGAAGAAGAAGATCGTTTATGACATCTATCATTAACTTGGAAATTCAAGTAAAGGGGGGAACTAAGCTTTTGACGATTCGATTTACGGCGGGTCTCTAAACTTCTATCTATAGTTAAAAGTAAGCTTCCTAAAGTTTACTTGCCTGGCATTTTTTGTTATATTACGATAAATAACAGAAATTGCTAAGCAACTAAGCCGTAGTACGTCTTAGTTGCTTAGCAATTTCTGTTATTTATCGTAATATAACAAAAATGCCAGGCAAGTAATTTGTATTGTATCTTTAACTGTAGATGGAATATTGAGACCCGCCGTTAGAGTGTATGTAATGATACCTTATATGAATAAACCAAATAATTTTTTGTTCACCTCTGCCTACCCCTTCGGGAATATAGGCGTGATTTATATATGTAGGTAAATATATTTTTTAAATAAAGCTTACCCCCGTTCTGGCTCGTCCGTGGCCACCACCCCACCATACACGATAAGCTCGCCGTCATACATGACGGCCGAGTGGGCGAAACGCGGGGCGGGGGAGGGCCCCCTGGTCTCTACAACCTCCCACGCATGCTCGGCGACTTTATACCTGAAAGGAGACAAGAACTATGAATAAACACAGTCATGGAGCAACTAAGCCGTGTTCGCTAAGGCCCGACATTGGATGGGTGACCATAAATTTATTATCTTCAGTTCCTTCATGCTTCGAAACTATTCGGAAGGCACATTAAGCTGTTGGTCCTGGCTGTATCTGCAGTCGTTAATATCAGCACTGGGCCAGGGTGGTGGGTCATGACCGATTCTCCCTGCTATCCATAGGGATGGTCAAAAATTAAAAAAAATGATTATGTTCAAAAAATATATTACCGAGGGATGTAAAACAAATAAAAACAACAAAATAATATTTGAAATAAAACAACTTTTACGGATAAGACTCGCATATAATTTGGTGTTTGGCATATTAATTATTTAACCCGACGTTTCGATCACTTTAAAGTGGCCGCGGTCACGGGGGGACTAAAGATGACAGGTGTCCTCACAATCATACGCGAGTCTTATCCGTAAAAGTTGTTTTATTTCAAATGTGTAGTGCTCGTGCAAATATAAGAAAACATAACAAAATAATAGTTGGCAAGTATTTGACGCCCGAGCTGAAGCCGAGGGCGATAAATATGCTACGTGAGTGAGTCTTTTTTTTTACTACCCGAGGTAAGTACAAAATTGCGGAATATACCACTTTATGGTCAGGTGTGAAATAAATAGTAAATTATATACCAAGGGCGGTGCAACTTAGTATATTTCAGATCGATAGTTCGATTGTTGATAATATCAATAGTTCGATTTGTGGCGCGTCCGAGAAAGTCTCCCCGCCGACCCTTAGCAGGTCCTCTCCCAAGTGCCACGCCCACCCGCTCTATTCAACCTTCTCCTAGAGGAGTGCCACAGGGATCCAATCTAAGCCTTCACTTGTATGTGACATTAAAAAATTATGATATAGTATAGTAGTGCCACAAGGACCCAATCTAAGCCCTCACTTGTACAAAAACGGCGCGTCCGAGAACGTCTCCCCGCCGACCCTCAGGAGATCCTCTCCTAGGTGCAAGAGCGCGTGCCCCGCGGCGGCAGGGGCAGGGCTCCCGGGAGGGGGCTCCCTCGGCCGCTGCTCGCCGGGCTCCCGCCACGCCCACCGCCACCCGGCGGCCGAGCGCTCGTGGGCGCAGTCCTCGCCCGCCCTGGACGGGGCGCACTCGCACCCGCTCGACGTGCAGCTGCCCGCCCCGTACGCGGCGTTGCACTCGTCTGGGGAGCGAGGCGGTTCAAATCAACACTTTCCATTAATTTCTCATAGCTGGTGGAATTGTCAACATTAATTCAAAAATTATAACCCCCCTTAAAACAAAAATGCCGTTTCTTTATTTTCCAATGTTGACTTTGAAAATCCATTTTTTAGATTTTTCTATTATATTATTCTACTTATTATTATTCTACGTCACACCCGCGGATGTATGGGAGGACAAAAAAGTTATCATGACTGTCTGCTTGTCTGTCAGTCATAAATTAAATCTGATTTCATTAATTTTAATCGTCTAAATTAATATTACTATAAATAAAAATGGGTCTCTTCATTTTCGGTCTAATAAATAATAATAAATAAATATTTTTACACTCACACCTATCATCTAGCCCAAAGTAAGTAGCCTAAGCACTTGTGTTATGGATACTAGATGACGGACATATTTTTAATATAATTATGTATAGTATAAATGTTGAAAATATACTACATAAACATATACACATCCATGACTCGGAAACAAACATTTGTGGTCATCACAAAGTTTGCCCCTACCAGGATTCGAACCCGGGACCTCTTGGCCAATACCCAGCAATCTGAGCATTCGACCAAGGCGGCCGTCAAATTTCATATAAAATCATATTAAAAGTATGTTGAAAAAATTATGTTTTTTGACGATGACAAGATTGACCGACAGTAAATGACATTTGATTCATGACATATGAACTTTTTTGGGCAAGGCAAACACATTTATTTATCCTTCCGTAGCTGTGACGTCAACGCGTGATGTTTAAGTTATATTTTTTCCAAAAAACAAAAAATTATAAAAAGACCACAGAAAGAGTTTAGAGCAGATGTTCCGCCGCAGTGTAAATTGAGCCTTACTTACCAGGGCACAGAGGTTGATCACAGGCTATTCCTGTCCAGTCTTGTTCACATCTACACGTCCCATCCTCACACTCGCCATGATCTGGAACGTTAAGTGAATATGTTTGAGTAAACCGTGGACATGTAAAAGTTCCTCAAACCAGTGGACTATCACTGTATGTACCAGTGGAATAAAATTAAGATTTTAATTTTTTATTTGAACATTATACAGCATGTAACAGAAATAATGCATACCTGAACACTTTCTCTGCTAACATAGTCAGTAGGCCTAGCACGGGACGTAGACAAAATCTCTCTCCACCACTTGAAAATGTTTTGTCTCGAAATTTAGTTGGAGAGAGAGCGAGAAGAAAATATTTTCTTTTGCATACATACATACATAAATCACGCCTGTAACCCCGAAGGTGTAAGCAGAGGTGAACCAGCACCCACGTTTCGCCAACTATGCTAGGTCCCATGTAATAGGTGGCGAGCCTATTGCCATTGATCGGGCACAAAAGTCGCAGTACATTGCTATGCCCATTTCTCATCATTGATATCGCCTTGTACGACACCCACATTTTCTTTTGCCCTAGGAGATTTTACCACGTCCAGTGTTACCAGGACGGGCTGCCAGTGGACAAGCGTGATTGGAATGACAACTGCTCAAGGTTTTAGCTTAGGTTTTACAGCCGGCCGCCTGCCTGACACCAACCCTCTTTGGGTATGCTCTTGTTAGTGGATTGCCCTCCACCATTCGGGTGCCCCGAGGTGCTTATTGTTTTTTCTTTAATGCTAGATAGGGAAGCTGTTGCCCTTCATCTCACCTGATGGTAAGTGACGATAAGGGTCGAAGATAGAATCGAGCTTCATCTGAAACCCTTAACCACAGAGGGGCTGGCTATCTTATCACACATTGTCGGAACACAATAATGCTGTTAACATTATTATTATGGCGACAGATTTTGATAAGCTGGTGGTAGCTAGCCAGGCGAACTCGAAAGTCCTACCACCAACCAAACCGAGTACAAATTTGTACCCCCTGGGGATTGAACCCTGGATCTTAATACGGGTGGGCAAACCACTACCACGCAGATATATTCTTTGGGTAATCCTGTTTCCTACGTAATTTTCTTTTTGAGTCTTCTTCTTCTTCTCCCTGCCCTGTTTCCAGTCTATCTGGGGTCCGCGCAGTATGTTTCCTCTTCCATTCATATCGGTCAGGCGTCATCAAGCTATCCACTCCCTTTTGATTCATATCATCCATCACACCATAGCTAGTGATGAATGAATATATAGAAAAGAGACGACAGACAATGGTTTTTGACAGTTCAAAGCGATAAATGGCTAAACCATATCGTGTTCCGGTGGTCACGCTAGCCGGGCTACATGGAAGACACGATAATGTCCCATTTGAGCAAATACCAAAAAACCCACTCACTGGAACAGTTGGTCCGGTGGTCGTCCGACGGGCACGAGTACGCCGCGTACGTCACGTTGAACCCCTCCATCGCGTACGCGTCGTCCGAGAAGAAGTGGAGGAGGGCGCTTCCAGAGCGGGCGATCACCTGGCGGGTCCAGCCCGAGTCCGTCTGCTCTAGCACTCCGCTGGAAACAGATATCTCATCATCATCACCAGTCCAGCCGAGAGACATTTAAAAAATAGGTATTTGGAACTGTTGTTGTCTCGCTTAGTCAAAATATTATGCGATAAGCCGGTTCCAGCCGAGTGTAACGTGTAATGTAATCTAACGTGTAATGTAACACGAATTCTATGTTAGGACGGCACTACGAGCGTTACAGTAACTCGTCTGGACGTAGAATTCGTGTTACAATACACATTACACTCGTCTGGATCCGGCTACAGGGACAACTACAGTTCCCGCTGAATATTGCGAATAAAAATTGCAAAACTCGAGGTCTGGCTTCGACGATTTCCTCCCCCAAAATTAGATGAAAAAGAATGTCTGTCTGTTCTAGCCCTTCGCTGGAAATAAAGAACAAAGGACTTTTATTTATTATGATGGATGTAGGCTGTTGGCCAAGAGGCCGTTACAGCATCTACTTCGAGTTTTTTTGGGAAAGGCGAAGACCTTGTGCTCAAGCCTTGCAGTCGCGCACTGCTTGTGAGGGTATCTCCATAGCAATCATCCCCCTTGGGTGGACGGTATCTCCCGGGGGAGATATACTGCCGAGAACAAAGGCTATTATTACATTACATATTACGTCTATTTATCAACGATGTGAATCGAGGTGCTGAGGTGAATTAAGCCCCACAATAGGTGACAAGAGGAGCTCACTAGCGCTACCTAAGCAATGTTAGCTAATCTTTCCGGCTGCATCTGCAGTCGTGAATACCCACCAACCCGCACTGGGCCAGCGTGATGGGTTATGGCCCGATCAGGAGAGATCGGAGATTCTTCCATTCATTAGGAAGGCCGTTCTGTTTTTTTTACTCATGTAATACTAGTGAGAGTCAAGCCCAATTTACCTAAAAACAGCGAGCAGCTTCTCCGCCCTCACGCTGTCCCCATCATAGACATACAGGTGGGAATGTGTGCGTCCGATCTTACATATTACGAGTGACAGTAGACTCCAACTCACCTGAAAACAGCGAGCAGCCTCTCCGCCCGCAGTGTCCCCATCATAGACATACAGGTGGGAATGTGTGCGTCCGAGCTTACATACGAGTGAGAGTAAACTCCAATTCACCTGAAAACAGCGAGCAGCCTCTCCGCCCTCACGCTGTCACCGTCATAGACATACAGGTGGTCCCAGCCGCACTCCGTGGCGAAGCTCTCGAGGCGCACGCGCAGCGGCGGCGGCGAAGGCCCGAGCCGGGGAGGCGCCACCAGAGCCACGTGCACTGCGTGCTCACGCTGTAGTTGCCCGGGCCGTCGGTGATGACCCCGACCGGGGATGTCAGCCTGTGGAAGGAAATTTTGATAGTTGAGGTTTTTTATAACGGATTTATATCCGTCCTAACACAGTACATATATCCAGAACAGCAGCCTGGAGAGTGAAAAATTTACAGTTCAGGTTTTGTTAATAACGGTTTTATCCGTCCTAACACAGTATATCCAGAACAGTAGTTTGTCTGCGGCCTACTCTTGCGTTGACGCTAGGGTTGTAAGAGCAGCGGCTGCGAGCGAATGTGCAATCACCTGGTACACGCGCGATTACACCAAATCCTTTTGCCTCTGTATTTTATGTCGATGTGTGCGTTACGCCGAGTACGAAAGCCACACATTCTAATGGGCAGCGGCCAGTTTGTATGAAGACGTACTTATTAATGTTCTGGGTATACTGTGGCCCTAAGAGTAAACCTACGGTGCAAAGTACAAGATGAATTTAAATGACGCTGGTGTTGTCCAAAGCATTCTCGCTCAGCCAATGTCTGCTGAAGCTAGAATGTTTATATAAAGCTTTGTACCCGTCGTGATCCTTCTGTAAGGGTAATTTTAATAGTGTACAACTTAGTAGATAAGTTTCGATGGGACTGACATATCATTTTGCCCGGTGTAGACCACCTTGGGGCACCCGAAGTGTGGAGGGTTAACCACCAACAACAGCATACACAAAGAGGGTTAGTGTCAGGCACGCGGCCGGCTGTAAAACGTAAGGTTTTCAGTATCTAGCGTCTTGACGATTCATAAGTGTATTGTAATCATAGCAGATATGAATAAATGAATTTTGACTTTGACTTTGACTTTAAGCCAAAACCTTGATCAATAAGGATTGGCATGTTGCCATTCAGATCACTGTTTTGTTCATCGGTCATCGACATGGTCCTTTCCGTTTCTTTTCTATTAATTTCATTCATCATCACTAGCACCTTTACGGTGTAATGGATGTAATATCTATGATATGAACAGAAGAAAAAACATACATACTGTGCCGACACCAGATGGGCTGGGAGCAGGGCAGGGAGAAGATTTGCCTGTGCGCAGTATGTTTCGGTTTTTGGCGAGTTGTGGGATTGTATTGTGCATAATTTACAATGTACCTGTAATGTCATCGCTCGTTGACAATGATGGGTTTCTCTAGCCTACTTGAGTGCCAGTTTGCTAACGAGGTGTGTGGCACTGGCACTGCTTTAGTATCAACTTTGGCGAATGGTTGGTTAATTTAATCTGCCTACATGTTCAGGGATGTAAGCATGATTTAATGCAAATCTAAATATATAATCAAGTATGCACTATCTAGTTCCAATTATCAAACAAAAATGTATGACTTTATTGCTGTAATCAAATCTAGCAAATTGCTATGATTAAAGTTCACTGCAAATTACAATGAGTTCGCCCCCTATTATATGCCAGTATTATGTGATTACAATTTTCCATCGCTAGAAGGTCTTGATCTCATAGTGTGAACTTGAATTAAATAATCAGTCACAATTATGACTACTTGCATCAACGCTGGCCTGGGAGCGGAACTATCATGAAAAATGGGCCGCATCCTAAGGAAGTCATAAAAGAGACTAATAAGCACCTTGAATCACCCATGTATGTAATAGATGGTTTGTGTCAGGCAGGCAGTTGGATGTATAGCTTGGGCCAAAACTTGGAGCAGTATTAATAAATATAATTTTTTTACCTATTTATTTATCACTAGCAACTTTCCGGTGTGATGCTCTTCTATTCTACCAATATGAATAAAAGAGGGAGCATACTGGGCCATCCCTTAGGGCCAACAGTACAGGAAGTTAATAATTTTATTATTTTACTTCATCAGTGTAGGTCTTGAATGATTTTCTGTGTTTCTGTGGCCTCAGAAGTAGAGAAATATTTGAGTAATTTATCACAACAATTATTTATTAAACATACTATGTAGTAACTATTACCGCAGTTATAATGTAAATACTTAGTCGGTATGACAGAGTACTAAAGTATTATACTGTTAGATCCTGCTATAATTAGAAGACAGAAAGAAATATTATGCCATTTGTAATAAAAAAATTAAAAATAATGTTTTTGAAGGTTAATTATAAGGATGTCAAATGTAACAGAAAATTAAAGAGTTTAAATTTTGAATTTTAAGGTTGAGATGAGCCAAAAATATATAAATAAATGTAGAAAAAAAGGTATATTCGGGCGCCAGACTCACCTGCAAAATTGCACACGGATTGCTACTTGGGAAAGTATTAGAAATTTAATCATAAGGGGGGCTTGTACACAAAGAAAACAACGGTTACTTTGTTGTGCGTGTATTTGGTAATAAAAACAAAGTTGTAAATTAATGTTAAGCTGGCCTTAAGGGCTGTACAAATAGGATTAAGTTAATATTCTAATAATTGCCTAAATTTTGAAAGAGATTGCATTTATGTTATATAAATTAATTTTAATTTGACTTGTTAAGAATTTAGATAGTTGAGATGAGACTTTAGAAAGGGTTCTGCATACCTGCTGCCGGTGTGTGTGTATGGCTTAAGGGTGTAGGGTGCAGGGTTTACCTCCTTCCCTCTCCTCGGTGCTCCCAACGTTTAGCAAGATGAAAAAGGCTTGCAGTCCAGAAAAATAGGCAAAGAAGAAAGGCGAAGAAAAATGCGAAGAAGACTACGGCTTTTAAATTTGCATTATAAAGTGGGTCCAAAATGCATAAAGGCGATAGAAAGTGCGTCTAAACAAAGTGCGGCATAAAGTGCGTAAAGTGCGTAAAGTGCGTCCAAACAAAATCCGTCCAAAGAAAGTGCGGCATACCCCTAAAACAAGAAATTGGAACACTGAAATATCGAACAAAAAACGTGTTTCAATGTTTCGACCAAAAAGTTTAAAATATCGAAAAATATGCTTACCAATTGTTTCTTCTGTTGTCTCACAAAGAACCACACATAGTTCTATTATAAAATTAAGGCAGATGGCCTATGAAAATAAAGATTTTAATTATCCATCGTATGGATCGACAATCGATCTCGAGAAGAGGTCGGCTTGTGTCGATGATGACAGTTGTTCCCCCTACCGTAAAAATTTGTTTTCGGTCGTTGACGAGGCAAAAGAATTCAACAGACACAGCCAAAACATAAAAATTCATGCGACATGAAAAATCATGTCACATTTCACCCTTCCCCAAGAAAAGCATCGAGAAGCGAGGCTGATAAAAACAAATCAAATACCTACACAACAAAATATTGTGAACATCAGTTCAAGAAAAGTAAATAAACCCGAACCCAAGTTCGTAATGAACCTTGGTTTCAAAACCCAAGAAACGAAACAAAAAAGGACAATAACAAAAAATCCTGTTTATGGAGATCAGTTGGACACCCTGGTCACTGACTCTAAACACCTTCCTACCTGAACAAAACTATCTTCAGTATCGATATCAGTTGGACACCCTAGTCGCTGACTCGTAAGCTATCCTAAAGTTTGGAGATCAGTTGGACACCCCAGTCACTGACTAGTACTATCCTAAAGTTGGGAGATCAGTTGGACACCCTAGTCGCTGACTCATAAACTACCCTACCGAAACAAAACTATCCTTAATTTTTGGAGATCAGTTGGACACCCTCGTCGCTGACTCTTCCTCTCTACTCGTCTTTTTTTTTAAATGTGAGATCTGAAAACAAACAGTTTATCAGACTCTAGTAAGCACTATCATGGTCGGCATAACTCCACCAACTTTCCGAACATGATGTGTATGGTGACCAACAATTTGGGTACACAAAGTAAAAAAACAACACAATCATGGCTGGAACAACCCTACCAACCTTCCATACATGATGTGGAAGAAAAAGAAAATGTATGTGGGTTCCAACAATTCGGGAACACACAACAAAAACAACACAATCATGGCTGGAATAACACCACCAACCTTCCATACATGATGTGGAAAAGAAATGTGAATGATCCAACAATTCGGGATCACCACATTAAAACAACACAATCATGGCTGGAACAACACCACCAACCTTCCATACATGATGTGGAAAAAAAAAGGTGTATGAATCCAACAATTCGGGACCATACAAAAAGAACCACCAGACAAAAGCTGAGGAAAAAAGTAAAAAATGGAAAAATCCGGTATTTATTTATACTCGAGTATTAAAGTGTCAAATCCGAGTAAATAACAAAGAAAAAGAAAAATGTTTGTCTACAAAAGGACAAAAAAAGATGTCTATAAAAAGACAAAAGCAAATTTGTACAAAATAATTTGCACAAAACGAGGTGTTACAATAATATATAATAATATGTAACAATAAATATAAAATAATTAAAATCTTTTGATGTTAATTCAAAATGTTGTTTGGAGACTAATTCAGTCTATAACCAAGCTAAAACATAACTTCCGTGATATTAGAAAATATGTATTTATAATATTTTGAAAAACTAATTTTACTTTTAAATTACTGTAATATATTTTTAATGAAACTAAATGAACAATTTTTGTATTGTTATTCGTATATGGAATTACCATCTTTCATTCATTTTCATTCATCCTCATTCAAAGACCATTTTCCTTCATTCATCTCTTTCATAAGTCATAAATAACTCCAATTACAAAAACAAAAAGCAAGCCAAAAATAAGGTTTCAAAAATAATTATCCAACGTTAACAATATCTTTAATATGGTATCTACCAGTAGTATTTTTATCTAAATCTTTTAGTAAATAAACATTATTTGAAATTTTCTCTATTATTTTACATTTAACAAACTTCGGAGCAAATTTAGCTGAAAAATAAT
This sequence comes from Cataclysta lemnata, assembly GCA_963931975.1. Lineage (NCBI taxonomy): Eukaryota > Metazoa > Arthropoda > Insecta > Lepidoptera > Crambidae > Cataclysta > Cataclysta lemnata. Next base: position 2,685,901 of record OZ008361.1, on the reverse strand, counting down.
GAGCAGCATTAGACTGAACGAAATTTCGTCTCCAAACTACATCATTAACCTCAAAAGAAGTGACAAGTCGACCCCTATTATAATAAGAAGCATTACGCTTATAAGCTTTAAACAAAGAAAGAACAACTTTCTTAAAAATTTCTTCAAGTGAAGAAAGTGATTTTGCAAAAACAGAGCGATCTACAACATCGATCTGCGACAAATTATCAAAAGAATGACTAAAACGATGTAAAGAAGCATCAAAAATTAAATCCCTACCAAACGTGTGATACTAACCAAAATCATGTTTATCAAAATGTGAAAACAAAGCTAATTTAATTTCAAACCACGACTTAACACGAGAACGAACAACACGATACCATTTTTTGGCCAAACCAGTAAGAAATTCTGAAAAAGAAGTCAAAACAAAGTATTCATCAATTTCCCTTGAAACTATATATTCTTCTACATTTGAAATAAATTCCCTAACGCAAGACTTACCGTCAAACGATATTTTACTCTTAGAAAAATCAGGACGCTTAAAATAACCATGTTTAGCAGAACTACGAACAAATAAATCATTAGGCAATTGTGATCCACCAGGCAAGCAAGAATCCAGCAAAGAAGACTGTGCAACGTTATGAGTATGATCAAAGCGAGGAGGCTCTTCAGACATTGTAATTAATTGCGATTCCAATTCACGCGGAAATACAGGCGGAATTAAGTCAGTAGTGTCAGTAGCAATAGAAACTTTGTGTGATGGTCCAGCAGAAGCAGGTTTATCCATGTCCATAATGACAAAATTTTAATAATATGATAATGTGATAACGCTATTTCAATATCAATTCAAATTAAATGAATAGTGGTAAGCGGAAATCTTAATATTTGAATGTAATACTATTAATTTGCAAAGCAAACAAATGCAACATCTTTTCACAATGTACTTAAAATTACCTAACTGAAATAAAATATTATAACAAATGTTAAATTTGTAATATAAAACAAATTATTTATTCAACCATTCATATAGATGAATATTTTAAAGTTAATATTTAAATTATATAAGTATATTATTAGCTAAAAATTCTAAGTTTATACTGCCAACAAAAATATCTTAATATTAAGTTTGGTAAAACAACCTCAAAACTATAACAAAGAAAATTGTTTTAAGTTTACAAGAAAAAGTCAATAAAAATCCCTAAGTGTTTGGTAGAATTATTGAAATATAAATTAATAGCTTCTTTACACCTAAAATATGTAAACCGTAATGTCAAAATACAATAAATGTTGTATAAAAACAAAGTATATAGGTTAAATTGCCTATATATGTATAAATATACAAAAACACATAAAAATGAAAGTTATTCTTTTACACATAAATATGGGGTAAATAAATTCAACAACAAGAACTTTTATTTGGTAGTATGCCGCACAAATTATATAATTCAAATAGAATTAATTATAAAAACAAACAATTGTTTTGTTGAAAAGTTATAGAAAAACAAAATGCAATATCTTTCATATAAAAATGTAATCCACACAACAAAGTAACAAACAAACAAAGCTAGATAATATTCAAGTCCCTGTTTCAAGGTGCCAAATGTAATAAAAAAATTAAAAATAATGTTTTTGAAGGTTAATTATAAGGATGTCAAATGTAACAGAAAATTAAAGAGTTTAAATTTTGAATTTTAAGGTTGAGATGAGCCAAAAATATATAAATAAATGTAGAAAAAAAGGTATATTCGGGCGCCAGACTCACCTGCAAAATTGCACACGGATTGCTACTTGGGAAAGTATTAGAAATTTAATCATAAGGGGGGCTTGTACACAAAGAAAACAACGGTTACTTTGTTGTGCGTGTATTTGGTAATAAAAACAAAGTTGTAAATTAATGTTAAGCTGGCCTTAAGGGCTGTACAAATAGGATTAAGTTAATATTCTAATAATTGCCTAAATTTTGAAAGAGATTGCATTTATGTTATATAAATTAATTTTAATTTGACTTGTTAAGAATTTAGATAGTTGAGATGAGACTTTAGAAAGGGTTCTGCATACCTGCTGCCGGTGTGTGTGTATGGCTTAAGGGTGTAGGGTGCAGGGTTTACCTCCTTCCCTCTCCTCGGTGCTCCCAACGTTTAGCAAGATGAAAAAGGCTTGCAGTCCAGAAAAATAGGCAAAGAAGAAAGGCGAAGAAAAATGCGAAGAAGACTACGGCTTTTAAATTTGCATTATAAAGTGGGTCCAAAATGCATAAAGGCGATAGAAAGTGCGTCTAAACAAAGTGCGGCATAAAGTGCGTAAAGTGCGTAAAGTGCGTCCAAACAAAATCCGTCCAAAGAAAGTGCGGCATACCCCTAAAACAAGAAATTGGAACACTGAAATATCGAACAAAAAACGTGTTTCAATGTTTCGACCAAAAAGTTTAAAATATCGAAAAATATGCTTACCAATTGTTTCTTCTGTTGTCTCACAAAGAACCACACATAGTTCTATTATAAAATTAAGGCAGATGGCCTATGAAAATAAAGATTTTAATTATCCATCGTATGGATCGACAATCGATCTCGAGAAGAGGTCGGCTTTTTTTTTTTTTTTTTTTTTTAATTATAAATTTTACGGCTTTGGACGTTGTCCATCAAGCCTGTCTGTTTTGTTACAATCAGTGATATTTAAATGTTACAATTGTTTTTTTTTTTTTCTTTTTCTTTTAAGTTGCCGTATTTATTGGTAAAATTGGAGTTAAAGATTTCCAATCGTTGAATTTATGTAACTGTAAATAACTTCGTATGTACTGTAGTTACGCAGAATAGATGGCAAGAGGCGGGGAATTTCTTCATCTTTATAAATCTTCATAAGGCCATCTATTAGAAGCAATCTCTGAATATTAAAAGCGGAACAATGTAGAATCAAATGATCTAGAGTGGCTTCATCGGTGTTGCAATGTTGACAAACAGATGTATTTAAAAGATTAATCCTTTTAAGATGTTGAGCAAACTTTCCATGTCCTAATCTCAGTCTGCATAATGTAGTGATAAACTTCCTTGTTGGCGACTCCAGTTTAAAGTACCAGGGCTTCGTAGGCATATTCCTCTGTATGTCTGCATACCACTTTCCTTTATATTGTCTCGTGTATTCCCAATCACGAGACCATTCATCGTACATTCTACTTTTTAATACCGGATAATAGTCTGTTATAGGAACTGCTGGTGCAGAATATTGAATATTATTGATATACGGAGACTGGATTTTCATCAATGAGTCAACAACTTCATTCCCTGTAATACCAGAATGCGACGGTACCCAAACAAATTCTATGGTTTTATCTTCATTAGCAAATAAGTATTCACGAATTCTTGTAATGTATATGTTATTTTTATATGATATTTTAGGGCTTTCAAGGCAATTCAAAGCACTCAATGAATCTGTCACTATTAAAAAGCAGGTATTATTAGTAATCCCTCGAATATACTGCAATGCTGAGAAAATAGCATACACTTCAGCTGTAAATATTGATGCATTTTTATCCAGCGTAAAACAACGCCCAAATTTCGCAGTGGAATCATAATAGGCCGCTTTTGTATATTCTATAGTTTTAGATCCATCCGTATAAATCCTTCTGTAATCCAACCTTTCGTTGTTCACAAAATGCAGAAATTCCTCATTATTCGACACTTTCTTTTTACAAATAGACGGTACTACTAACTGAATATCTAATGTACTTAATTCCCACTGGTTGTTATGGTCTATGTATTTACATAAGTTATTTAACTCCTGGACATGTGACCCTTGCAATAACATATTGTTACTGTATAAATACAAATATTGTTTATTAGCTAATATTTTACAGTAAAACTTTTCAATTAAATATCTTAATCTAATATCAATTGGACAAATTCCTGCCTCAATTTCAAGAGAATTAATAGGCGTGGAACAAAACGCACCAGTTATTATTCTGAGTCCCCTATTTTGCATGACTTCTATTTTGCGGAATAAATTGGCACTAATACATTTACCAAACACAATTAATCCGTAATCATAGTGACTTCTAACTATTGCTTTGTAAATTATATTTAATAATTTTGGGTCCATACCCCAGGTTACACTAGCCAAATACCTCATCACGTTAATACTTTGTTGCATTTTGTGAACAATTTTCAACACATGAGAATTAAAATACATTCTAGAATCGAAAATAATACCTAAAAATGTTTTTTCTTCTACTATATCTATATTTACAGAACAGTAATTTAAATTAATATCTACAACAGAATAATCAATTTTTTTACTAAATATCATTGCTGAACTCTTGTGAGGGTTAATATCTAATTTGAGGATACGTCTGTAATACATATTCAAACTATGAAGGCCTTCATTAAGAGTATTTTGGGCTTGCAATAAGTTTCTATGGGATGTGTACAACACAATATCGTCAGCATATTGTAATATTGATAAATTATTTACAACCATGAAACTATGAATTTGTGCGGTATACAAAATATAAATTAATGGTGACAAAGTTGCCCCTTGCATTACACCCTTACACACTACTTTGGGACCATACAGTTTTCTATTATATTTAATATAAACAATACGAGAATAAAAAAAATTAAAAACCCATTTACAAATTTTCCCGGGTATATTGAAACTATGTAAAATCCTAACTAAAACCTCTAAATCTACATTATCAAAAGCTCCACTTACATCTAAAAATACACTTATTAAATATTTATTTGAATAAAGAGCACTCTGTATGTCACCACCAAATTTAAAAAGACTATCTGTTGTACTCCGACCTTTACGAAATCCAAATTGATCTAAAGGAATAATTGATCTAGATTCTGCGTATATTTCCAGTCTACACTTTACCATATTTTCAAAAATTTTCCCTACACATGAGGACAACGAAATGGGTCTATAGGAATCAGCTAAGTCCGGATCTTTTCCTGGCTTCAAAATAGGTACTACTGCAATCGTTTTCCATGAACTAGGAATGATATTTTGTTGCCACAAGTCGTTAAATATTTTGAGTAAGATTTGTTTGGCTGAATAATGAAGACGTTTAATTAAAATATATGGAATATCGTCCAAACCAGGAGTAGTGTCTTTTTTTAAATTTAACGACAAGTTAAATTCTTGTTCTGAGAATGGCAAATTTAGATGTAGGTTACAATTATTGCAATCAAAGAACTCATTAAGATGATCCATGTTATCTAATAATCGATCAGAAGCCATTTTATGTAATAGATCATCAACAAAGTGGTCATCTTTAGATCTGGTAGAAGATTTTTTACGATTGAAAATTTTAATTAATTTCCACACTTCTGAAACTGATGTATTTCTATCAAAATTTGAACAGAATTGCTGCCAGTGCAATTTCTTTTGTTCTTTTATGGTTTTCTTTTTACGAGCATCAAATTTTTTATAAATTAAATAATTTTCTATAGTTGGATATCGCTTGTAAGCATGCAGCGCTAACTTGCTTTGTTTAATAACATTAGAACAAACATCATTCCACCATGGAGCAGGCTTACGTGACTTTTGACCACTTATAGTAATTTTATGAATAGGCACATATTGATTTCTAAGATTTCCTATCAATACACAAAATTCTTCATAGGCTTTAAGAGCATCAGGTTCTTGCAATAACTTTTCAAATATATAAGACGATTTATTTTCATATCCCATCCAATCAGCTTTTCTATAAACGAATTTCTCAAAGCAGTACATATATTCATAGACTTCGACTGTTAAATTCATATTAACTAAAGTAGGAAAGTGATAACTGCCTAACGTATCATCCGAACACACAGACCAATCTGCAGACGCTGCCAGACTGGGAGACAAAAAAGCAATGTCAATTGCAGAAGCTACTTGATTTGGACGATTCAATGTAGTTGTTTCGCCTGTATTTAAAATACACATATTAATTTCGTCTAACATATCAAAAATTTGAATTCCTCTAGACTTATTAGTGGCAGATCCAAATGCTGTATGATGGGCGTTAAAATCTCCCATTACTAAAAGGGGAGGAGGTAATGAGCAAATAATATTTTTTAAAACAATTATAGGAAAACGACCACTTCTTGGTGGACAATAAGACCCCATTATTGTAAATGAGCTATCTTTAGTTTGCACTTTTATGGCAAGCGTTTGAATTCTTTCGGTACTTGTAGTAACAATTTCAGAACATTTTATATATTTTTTACATAAAATGGCAACACCACCATAGCCATTGTTATTGTCTCTACGGAAAACTTTATAACCTGAAAATCTAATGGAATCAGAAGGCTTAAGCCAAGTTTCATTTAAAATACAAATATCTACATTATAATTATCCAAGAATTGATTAAGAAGTGCAACTTTAGGTTTTAAACTTTCGATATTGTGTTGTACAATTATTAAATGGCTAATACTACCCATTATGATCACTAACTTTTTGGATGAATAATTCTTTAATAGTAGATGTATTTACAGGTAACTTGTTATCTTTTTTAAGCATTAATAATAAAGTGTCAACAATTGCTTTTAGAATCATATCATTATTTATAACATCAGTCATTAAATCTTTCTTTTCCTTGTAAACTTTTTTAGTTTGATTTGGAAGTGGAGAACTAACTGTTTTAGCAAAAGTTTTACCTAACTCTGGGAAATAAGACCCCAATGTCTGTTTATTCATTATTTTGGCTTTATTTTCATTTATCTTTTGTTGTTTAATAGGACATGCTCTTGCTACTGCAATGTGTTCTCCCTTACAATTAATACATAAAGGCTTACCTTCACTTGTGCACTCTTTATATGAGTGAGCCTCACTACATATTGAACAGACAACTGCTCTTTTACAAAATTTTGTTGTGTGGCCAAAGCCCATACATTTATAACATTGTAATACAGGTTTTATATACTGTTCCACAGGTAGTATACACAGACCATAGCTCACTTGATCGGGAAGTACATTTCCTGCAAAGGTTACTGATATTGTTTGTAATGGGATGATGCCTTCAGAAGTCTTTTTTGTGAAGCGTCGGACAGATAATATCTCCTGTGAACTGATAAGTTTATCAAACAAATGTCTGCATGTTAAATCAATTGGTATATATTTGATAACACCAATACATTCAGAAGTGGATGCTGGAATAAAAGCTTTAATCTCATGTGAAGACAAGAAGGAAGTGTTTGTAAGCAGTGAGTTTGCATTCTTGGGATTATCAAAGATTATAGCATATTTCAATGCATTTACTCTTTTAATTTCTTTTACACCTTTGTTGTACCTGCTAAATATATTATTCAAATAAATGGGATTTTTATTACCAAATTTGGTATTTTCATTTGTGCTTTGTATGTATACTGGGAATACCGTGCCAGGGGAGTTTTCGGGATATCTTCTTATATGGTTTTTTTTGAAATATGGTAAATATTTGTTATCCTCATCATCATCTGAAATGGAATCAGGAGGCTCCTTTTTCCTCTTCTTAGACTGTTTAATTACATTACCTCCACTTTCAGAGGTCATAATAAGTAATTATAACCACTTTATTCAGGTACTTGATATGAATTAAGTGATTTTAACTAAATAAACTCGAAAGAAAATTTTATTGAACTTCCCGCCTCGAAAGTTCCCCGCATTCAAGAGGTCGGCTTGTGTCGATGATGACAGTTGTTCCCCCTACCGTAAAAATTTGTTTTCGGTCGTTGACGAGGCAAAAGAATTCAACAGACACAGCCAAAACATAAAAATTCATGCGACATGAAAAATCATGTCACACATTGTTACAAGTGTGTTAATGGTTTCAGGTCATTGTCAAATAAATATTAAATTGACAATGAAATTATAAAGCTCTATTGAAATCACCATCAGGGTCAATATCAAATGGCATCATGAAGTGACTTAAATGAACAGAATTGGTTATAAACAAACCAATAAAGGATGTCTGTGATGGTGGGAATTGATGAATTTTGGAAAGGACCAAGACAATGATACAGAAGTATAGTTATAACTTATTCGTTAATATTATTTAGATATGCTTTTGTTGGTGTTCAAATTGGAACGGAGATGACAAAGATAGATTTTATCTTTGTATGAATGGCCTCGGTCAAATCAGACAATTCCGCAAATGTTGAGTTTGGATAAACCATGTTTAGCAAAGGTAAAATTTTATGTTCATATTAGTTATACCTAGATCTTAAAGACAATCCAAGCACTTTGGGATTTATTTATTTTATTTAGTAGGCACATTATTGATATTATAATATCAAAAAACAATCACATGAGAATAAACATCTAGGGTTTACATCTATAACAGATATGCACAAAACAACACATACACACACAAGACAGGGATGAAGCTTAAATAATATTGTAACAATTTCTCAATCATACAGATTATGATCGAGAAGTAGATACATACAAAGAGTATACTGTATACCTACCTAATCCCTCCCATTGATTCTTATTAGATTACTAGAAACCCGTGTTTACGAGTAACCTGCCGTAAAGAGTAGATGTTATTTTAGGTTTATAATTTATACCTGTCTCTGTTCAGGGTCTAGCTGTATGATATTATTTTGTTTTCTGGTCACTAAATGTACAAAATATGCATACTTAATTACTCTTATCTGAATATTAACAGGTATAATGTTAAGTATATTATGTACTTAATGTATTTACATTATTTTACAACACTAAGGGCCTGTTTCACAATCGACAAGTAAGTTCTAAGTAGCTTACTTCGCAGTTCAATTGACATATATTTTATATTACAACTGTCAAATGATCTGCAAAGTAAGCTACTTAGAACTTACTTTTCGATTGTGAAATAGGCCCAAAATTTTAAATCAATTTATTATTTAAAAAGTTATTTCAATTTATGTAGTTTAAGGTTGGTTTAGTTTAGGTTGACAACGAATGGCCCTGTTTTATGAAAATGCCATCTAGCTTTATAGTTACAAAACAAGTAAATAACCTATCTCAAATTTGTTGCTAGTTGCTGGGTTCAATTGGATGGTAAATTGGATTGTAGGTATAACCTCAGAGGTAAGTTTTCTAGTAAGGATTCATACTTATTGTGGTGCAATCTAGGTTATGTCCGAGTAGGAGGTTATAAATTTAAAACCCATTAGTTTGAATGGCAACAGTGCAATGACAACATTGTTTCTGGGTTGTGGTAACGTCACCTATTATTTTAAAACATAACGATGGAGGTTATGGCCATCGTAATGAGCTCAGAAGGTAGTCGAGAAGCCAAATGAGATAATTGGATAATCCAACGTTGGCTTTCTCTCGCAAAACACACTTGTTTTCAATATGTAGGCGCGTCTGTCATATAGGTCAGTGAACTGACAATTCGCACCAGTTAGCGAGTGATGTAGAGGTTCTGGGGACTTACTTGACTTTTCCACCGCAGTACTGGCACTCGGGGCCTTGCCAGCCCTCGTAACAAACGCATGTTTCATTCTTACACACACCATTTATACAGTTATAGTCACTACACCTAGAAAGTACACCATGGGTGCACCATACACAAAACAATAACACTATGAGGACTGAACACAGGAATGGGGAGAACCACGCAACTTTTCGTCTGTATTTAGATTTGAACAGGAATAAAAACATTTGCAAAGATTCTACCATTTTGATGTATGCATTTTCAACGAGTTTTGTTAGCGCGGACGTAAAAGCGGTTCGACGTCGCGTAGTTTTCGTACGGTACTAAATTTAGGGTTGCCTGCCTACAAACTAAAATTCCCATAAAAAAAATATAGCGGAGTAGGGAATGATAATTTTGTTATTAGAGGAACTATAATAGGACGTTATTAAGCAAACTATCGAACTATATAAAGGAACTTATTTATTTACACTTAATCACTGTTAATAATATAATAGGATCGATAAAATTCTTAATCATAGATAACCTTTCTATTGTTAACAATAATAATATACTCATTAATAGTCCAATTAATACAAGTTATATTGTATATACTTTGCTAAGTAGTGTATCTACTCTGAAAATAGGTTTTTAATATTTTCATGCAATAGTAATTTCAAATCCTGTAGGCCTATTCCCTAACTTTTTTTGACAGTTGAAAGTGATGATCACCGAACTATTTACTTATCCATTACTGCTTTACTATAATGCTATTGTGACACTTGTCCTGTGATAACAGCAATGTATTAGTAAATAGTTCGGTGATCATCACTTTCAACTGTCAAAAAAAGTTAGGGAATAGGCCTACTGGTGTACCTACACACAAGAATTTACTAAAAAGTGTAGTATTTATTTTTATGTATTTACCGTTCGAAACTGAACATACAACAATAGCCTTGTGAGGCCCAGACAGATTTAAAACTCAATACTCATTAAGACCCAACCGTCTATTTGTATAGACAAAAGTTTTGAAATGATTCAGGCCCAAGATTTGAAGTTGAAAAAAATATTTTATTTTACTTTCTACATTTCGACGTCTGTCAGGATTTATCACTCGTCAAAAGTAATAGCAGGAATACTCCTCAGTCTTTCGTGCGGAAATTGGAAGAAATAATTTTAATTTTCCCGCGGAATTAAAAAAAATGTGGAGTGGAAAACGGACAGTGGGCGGTAATAGGAACTCAGGTGATAAAAGCTGTGGGCCTGAGCCGTCATGTTTATTTTGTGTCTCTAAAGGGCTCGTGGGCCTCACGAGGATAAACTTTAAAAAAAAACCTCTAACTGCCGCATTCAGAGACGTCAAGTAACGATAATGAGTACATAATGTCAAAAAATGACAATTCAAAACTAGCCGCTATTCTTGCGGGGTCTATGGTCGGAATATAAATAAAATTGTTTGGCAATAAATACTCATTAAAGTTGATTGATGTCTCTGAGTGCGGTAGTAAAACTACTGTTGGTGAGATATATCAGTAGGCCTATTCGCTAACTTTTTTTGACACTTGAAAGTGATAATCACTGAACTATTTACTGATCCATTACTACTTTACTATAACGCTACTGTGACACTTGTCCTGTGAAAACAGTAATGGATAAGTAAATAGTTCGGTGATCATCACTTTATCTTAATAGGCCTACTGATTCTTACATGATTTCGGGTAAGTTTTATAGGCATGGTAACATTAATTTGACATTTTTGCATTGCCAAGAAGCTTTTAGAGCTGCGTTCAAAGCACTGAAATAATTCTACAATCATGTTCAAGCTAAGACAAATAGTTTTAAGATAGCTACACTTTTCAATTATTTTATATTTTTTCACAATGAATTCGTTTGATTATGTTACCTACTAAATTAATTAGTTATCATTTAAGATGAGTGCCTACCTACTTTACAAAAATAGTAAATATATGGTATAGTAAATGTATTCTATGACCGTGCCATCTATGATTTCCATGACTTACTTAAATGTCTTTTTCGCTTCTTATGGTTGCTCACAGATGGCAGCACTAACGCTAATTTTCAAACTCGCTCCCACCCATTATCAATAAGTACCTAGGCACCTACTTGGCAACTTTATCTCAACTTTAGTTGAAATTTTCTTATTCATTTTTTTCAAGTGCATATTGTTGAAGCTGAATAATATTAATGTTTGTGTTGAATTTAGTTTGCACCAGCGCTTGTTATCCCAGCAACTAGCTTACTATCTTACCTATCTACTTACTTACTTAAAAAGCAATGTCTCTGATTACACGAAGCTGAAAATATTAGTCCATTATTTTTGCTCTCAACGGCGGCGGCCCGTGAAAAAGATATTGTTCAAAGAAAAAGACATTTCTCAAATTGCACTAGCGTCCTTTTGTTAACGAAAATATATTTTAAGATGATGACTTCCTTTCGTATTAAGTAAGTAGTCACATAACTACCTACCCGTAAAGCCAACTAGTAGTGCGTAGTTTAATCCAGAAGTGCTTTTGTGTCTGGATGTTGATGAGGTAAGTAATTATTTCAAATTAAATTTCAAAATTAGCCGAAAAAATATACTTACTTACCTTGTTACTAATAGGGTTTCTATTTTACAATGAAAAAATGGTGATCTGCAGGCTACTTTTGGTGTGGCGTAGGTAGGTATATAGGTACCTACTACTTATATAGGTAAAGGGCCTGTTTCACGTTCAAGTTCTGAATAACTTACTAAGCAGGTCAATTGAGATAAATTTCATACTTATTACCTACAACTGTCAAAATGATCTGCCAAGTAAGCTTTCCAGAACTTACCCGTCTAAGGGCCTGTTTCACAATCGACAAGTAAGTTCGATGTAGCTTACTTTGCAGTTCAAGTGACATAATATATATTTCATATTACAACTGTCAAATGATCTGCGAAGTAACTTAAAACTTACTTGTCGATTGTGAAACAGGCCATAAATATCGTAATTTATACTTCTTCTTCTTATATTAAAAAAAGCGTCCTCCATGTAAAAGGGAAGGCCTGTGCATCAGCAGTGGGGTCATTAGGTAAAGGGCTGATGGTTAATGATGCATAGCTACATAAATCACGCCTATAGGTATCTCCGAAGAGGTAGACAGAGGTGAATTGTCACCCTCGTTTCGCCAGTTAGGGTATCTTGTATTGTAGGTAGGTACCTATCTGATAATTGTAGACGTTCGTGCACTGGAGAACCAGCCAAATCTTCATCATTATCACCACCAGCTTTTTTAACGTCTTCACTGGTGGGGACAAGCATTACCTAAGGATGGATATCGAGAGAACGGGTCATAACCCACCACGCTGGGCCAGGGCGGGTTGGTAGGTGTTAACGACTGCAAATGCAGTGGAGGAGCTCGAGATAATACATTTTTGGTCACCTATCCAATGACCGGCTTTAGTGAACATTGCTTAGTTTATGCAATCGCAGGCCGAGTACGCTATGCCACAGCCAAAAGCGGGCCCAAGCGAAAATTTACTTAGAAAAATTTATAATGTTCTCATTTGCACGAGCACTACACTTTTGAAATAAAACTAGGTACTTTACGGATAGGACTCGCGTGGGTATCTGTCATTTTAATTTATTTGACCCGACGTTTCGATTGCTAAACACTTTACTAAAAAAATTTCATTGCGTTGTCAGCGACATGTAAGCCTTCCTTGTGATTTCTACTATTCACTCTCTCAAGCCGTGTGATGACGGCAGAGCAGAATACAATTGTCACCACCCCAAATCTCTCCCGTGGGTGTCGTACAAGGCGACTAAGGATAAATCAATGATGAGGAATGGGCAGCAGCGTTCCTCTCATACCACCTAGCAATAGCAATGTACTGCGACTTTTGTGCCCGATAAATGGCAATAGGCTCGCCACCTATTACATGGGACCTAACATAACTGGCGAAACGTGGGTGCTAGTTCACCTCTGCCTACCCCTTCGGGGATATAGGCGTGATTTATGTATGTAGGTACTACCACCAACCAAACCGAGCACAAATTTTGTACCTAAACCGCCTCCGTGGTCTATTATTTAAACATAGGCGCATTTAAATATACGCGTGTCTTTTCTTAAAGTTGTTTTATTTCAGAAAAAGTTCCTTGTGAGGGTTAGGGACCTACTGCCGGTGTCGTTCACTATACTGAGTAGCCTTATAAAATCTGGCCCAACGATTACGTCAGATAGGGTATCTATTTCCCATGCGCCTGAGAGCGAAAAAACTAAGTAGAATGTGCCAGGAGACAAGACAGTAAATATTCTACGTCTTTTTAAAGCAAATTTAATAAATACCTAGGTACCTATAGCTAGCTGCGACTCAGATACCTCTTTAAATACTTTTTTTTATTTGGAAAACATACAAATAATTATAGGTAATACCTTAATAAATCACTAGGTAATTAAACAATAAACACCATTTAGATACACGTTTTGGTATATGAGAACACTACTTATGTTGCCTAAAATACCCAAGCCAGTCACAGACCCAAACCCTTGGAAGGATACCCTTTTAATCTATTTGCCTCGCAAGAAACCCGAGTTCGAAAAAAAGAAAAAGTCACATTCGAAATTCGAATCGGGCACCGAAATGGCGGCTCGCTCCCCCCACGAATGCAGCTGCTTGTCCAAGGTCAGTGCCACGCCATTGTGACTTGCGAGTGCATTGCCCAAAGCTCAAGTGAAAAATAAGCGTGCACACACGCGCAAAATTCGCGTGCACTGCGCGTGTATACACGTGCGCGCTGCCTATGTGCGCGTGGGCACGGCTCGCCGACAAAAAGTATCCGAATTGCGCGCCAAAGAGTAGCTGCGCTGTTGCCAGAATACAGAGGGGAAGGTTTGAGCAACTTAAATACTCAATTTAACAGGAGAATCATTTCGAAGAATAATAATTCATAAGTCAGATAAAAATCGAAAAATTATTGCCTTGATGCGGGAAACAATAGGATCTGATTAGCGCAGTCATGGCACAATGTGCTAGGCTAGGCCTGACAATGTAAATTAAGCAATGTTCGCTAAGACCAGTCATTTGATGGGTGGCCAAAATTGTATTATGTCGAATTCCTCCGTGCTTCGGAATGAACGTTAACCCGTTGGTCCCGGCTGCATGTAATACCGACCAATCTGCCCTGGGCCAGCGTGGTGGGTTTATGGCCCATTCTCCCTATAATGTTCCATCCATAGGCATGTGCCCCAGCAGTGGAGACGGCTAGGGATGATAATGATAGAGCTATAAGTTAGTCTTGAAATATTTCTACACGTGGCTCACTCCACAACCGCCAATAATGAATCCCACTGTCCCTACGCCTTACCTAGGCTAATTTATTATAGTTCTATGCCTAGTTTATTTTCTTATTATTGCTTTCTCAGCGATTTGATTTTCGGTTGGTTCATTGCTTAGAATATTAATCGATTTCAATTTTAACATTATATAAATGTTAGAAAAATTAGTATACAAAGATTTTGGTAGTTAGAAAAAATTAATTAAAATCGAATAGTGTATAAAGCAAACCCAAGCTTAACCGAACGCACGGTATTTGTAAAAATATCTGCTTTGGAATGTTTGCAATTTATTTCTACATTGCGAGGGCACCCGTTGGCTTACAACGTAAGGTGTAAAGGTTAGAAGAATTTCGGCAAGTTAATTAGTGTCTTGGGTGGCCGAGCGGTCAGGCACCTGCCTGGATAGCAGTTACAATTATACAATTCATTATAACAATTCCTTATCTCAAACAATAGCACGTCAATTATAAGATCAAGCGATTAAAGATACAGAAGACTATCTACGAACCTATTCCACACAATGTCTAAAAATATAATTTATAGAACTTCCACAGCTTATTACAAACGTAAAGATAACATAAAAAGTTCTGTAAGAACCAATAGATCGCATGATGGAAGATTACCTACTTACCAACAAAACTACGAACGTTTTCCACAAAGCAAAACAAAGCTAAGATAACACAAAACATCCATAAAAACCAATAGAGAACACGCCTGCACTATGTGCGATTAGGGACTTCTAAAAAAACCAATTAGGTATAGGTACCTACCTACCCACGTGCGCGCCTAATCCGACCCCCTTGGCCAATCCGCGCCGCGTGATCTATGACGGAAACGAGAACAAAAAACACCGCCAGCCAGTCAAAGCACCCGAATTGCACGCACACACGTGCGCGCGCGCAGCGTAAGGTCATGGTTAGTCTTTTGGTGGGTACATTCGGTCGGTTTCGGCATCGCTCGGCTGTTGCGGAGGTCAGGGTTGGATGGTGATTTTGGCCTTTTTTTATTACATTTAAATCGCTTCCTTTGTTCGCTCGGAGCGGGTTTTGAGTTGCCCGCGTATTTTTATATTGGCTGTAGGTAAATGTTTTATGTATTAGGTGGGTACGTTCTTTATATTGTACATAATAATTGGATGCCTACCTATAGCTATTTTATATAGTTATGATGGTTGAATTTTTGTGCATGTAAGGCATCTCCTTTGTTGGTTTATTATTAGGGACCTATCTTAAGGTTATCTTCAAACGTTAGCTTCAATAATTAGGAAAAATTCTCCATCTTTTCTACAGGTCTGTTTCTAGTCTACTTATATATCTGGGATCGGCGCAATATGTTTCCTCTTCCATACATAGGTATTACACCGGAAAGGTGCTACTAGTAATGAATGAATGTCCAAAAAAGAGACGGAACGAACCATGTCGAGAGACACATTCCAATTTATACTGCTCAAGGTTTTGGCTTAGGTTTTACCGCCGGCAGTTACCTACGTATTGGTGGTTTATCCTCCACTATTCTGGTGCCCCAAGGTGTTTATTGGTTCACACCAGGCAATCTCCCCGAGGAGCTCGCTAGCGCAGTGGCACAGCGCGCTTGGCCTACGATTGCAGAAACTAAGCAATTTCGCTAAGGCCGGTCATTGGATGGGTGACCAAAAATATATTATCTCGAGCCCCTCCGTGCTTCGGCAGGCACGTTAAGCCGTTGGTCCCGGCTGCATCTGCAGTCGTTAGTACCCACCAGCGTGGTGGGTTGTGGCCCAATCTCCCCTATATTCTCCCATCCATAGGGAAGGCCCGTGCCCCAGCAGTGGGGACATTAAAGGGCTGGTGATGATCATGAGGCAATCTCCCTAAGTCGACTTATCCACCTATAATTATGCACCCATGGGATGAGTCGAGACTGGCACATTCTACCTACTAGATAAGTCATTTTTTCGCAGGTCAGCATGTATATATATAGGTATGTAGTTACAATTTGATCAGAAAAAACCACAAAAAACTTGAACAGCGCAATCCGCCGCCACTTCGTTTCGTTCAACCGGCTGCGGACGCCATGTTGTATTTTTGTTGCTTTTCAATTTTTTTTTTCTCAAAAACCACGACCTTGGAACCAAGTGGTTTGCCGCGGGCGCACACTCGAAAAATGCTTTGCCAAATCGAAGTTATTTTCGTAACCTACTGTTTGCGGTTGTTGGGATAATATTTTTTTTCGTTAGTATTCTTCGCTTATTCTTTTAGGAGTTCTTTAAGTGGCGGTTACTCGCGTGACATTTGGTGGACGGGTTGTCAAATTAGGTCACAATTTGCGCGGTATTTTTCCGAAAAATGTGTGTTTTGAGGTTATGTCAACGCTTTATTCGTTTTTTTGATGGCAGTTTGACAAATAATTTACTTATTTACTTCCCACTTGTTTAGTTTGCGGTAATTTTATATCTACTTAGATTGAGGGCTCATGGGCCATTCGTTGCGACAATTATCGTTGAAAAAATGCAAATATGTACAATTTGGTCCGTAAGTTAATTCTTTTAGCCATTGGGAAACGAACATTGCTCTATTAGTATTGAAAATAGTAATAATCGCAGAAAAAAAAAATTGGGAAGAAAAATTATAACATTTAGGTATAACGATCATAAGTATAATAATTAGAAAGCAAATCTAAGCCTAAGTGAATGCATGGTATTTGTAAAAATCTCTACACCTAGGAACAAGAAGTATCTACCTACGACCATTGAACTACTATTACTTGCGTATTATAACTCAATGCCTACGACGGTCTTTAAATTGATTTATTTTCAATGATTTATTTTTCTATTAGGTGTGTTCACTTCTGGCTTTGGGACAGACCAGACATCTGTACCTATAAAGGAGAATCAAAATCATTGCTAATTTTAGATTTGTGCAACATGTTGATGATTCATTAGAGTTTTAAGTCATTAAATTTTAAAGTGCCGTGTGGTGACGGCAGAGTAGAATACAATTGTCACCAC
Source organism: Cataclysta lemnata (assembly GCA_963931975.1). Taxonomy (NCBI): domain Eukaryota; kingdom Metazoa; phylum Arthropoda; class Insecta; order Lepidoptera; family Crambidae; genus Cataclysta; species Cataclysta lemnata. Next base: position 2,668,249 of record OZ008361.1, on the reverse strand, counting down.
CCCAAATCTCTCCCGTGGGTGTCGTACAAGGCGACTAAGGATAAATCAGTGATGAGGAATGGGCAGCAGCGTTCCTCTTATACCATCTAGCTATGTACCTACTGCGACTTTTGTGCCCGATAAATGGCAATAGGCTCGCCACCTATTACATGGGACCTAACATGACTGGCGAGACGTGGGTGCTAGTTCACCTCTGCCTACCCCTTCGGGGATATAGGCGTGATTTATGTATGTATATTATGTATTAAATTTTAAAATCTGTTTCTGCATCTGGGTGTAAATCTCTCAAATCTACCCGATTTCAATTCAATATAGGTATCGAAGTTTGCTAAGGATTTCACATCAGTCAAAAAAGGCTTCGTATTTCGAACATTTATATAAGAATACAAGAAAGACTTTTTTTATTTTAACTGCTGTGGAACTGGCTTTAATGACTGTTTGTGGTAACCCTTGAGCTGACGACAGTATATACCTAGTTACCTACCTACCAGGTTGTGCTTGAGCCTTAACTAATAAAAATTCTATTCAGTACCTAACTATTCTCTCAGATACTTAACTTTTGACGATATCTGTTTTGTTTGACACTAACACGTAGCCCAAATTAAGCAGTTTTAGCGCTAGAGTTTCAACGTGGTTTATAAATATTGAAAATACACTTCTAACATAGAATTATAAACAAATGTCTAATGTGCTCATCACATAAATATATGCTCCTACCAGGTCTCAAACCCGGGACCTCGGGTCGATAAACCATTCGACTAAGCTTGCTCTCAATTTTGGGTAGGTTAGGTTTGGTCATTGCAAATAACTCTTTGTAGTTAGGTACTGCTGCAACCGAATGTTTCGATTTGTTGCAGAATAATCCTCCACACAAGCAGGGCTGTCACAAGATAGAAATGAAACAAACAAACATTCAACAAATGAAAGAAATTTATTGTATACAGGTTTTAAATATCCTCGCACATTCGTACACCTGCTAAACCAGCCACGTCATTAAGATATTAACGTAAGTTATAAAGATCTTACAGATAAAGGACATTACATATGAAAAAATTTCACCTCAAATGATGCTAAAGTTATACGTAAGAAACAGTTCATTTTTACAAACATTGTCTACAATTCCACATTTTCAAATCAACCTTTAAGGTCGCCTAGCGACATTGTTTTGGACGTGAGTTTTTTTCAACTTTCTTTTTTCAATCAAAAAATCAGTCGAATCGTCGAAAGCTTAGCTCTTAAATTTTTTCCCATCTATAAATTTGACTAGATTTAATACAAATTATTCTTTGCCAATTACGTTTACGCCAATTGTCGTCTACTTCAAAACTCGATTGAGTAATAAACAATCAATAAACCTATAAACATCACTGTACTTACTGAGGAAGTGAAAAATATATAATAATATTTATAATTTATCAATAAAAATAATAATTAATGAGTTGCTTAAATTAACGCAAAATCATTTATTTGTTATATGACAATTAAACAATAATAATAAAAACTAAAGGAACAAAATAACAAAAAAATAGAGACGAGTGGTATATTGAAAAAAAATCCATTAAAACTTGTACTCAATAATTAAATAACAATATTATAATTTGATCTTGTTAGGTTCTTTAGCGGATTACATAAGTATTAAAGAAACCTGAGCCACTCTGTTGAGGAGATAACAGCATCTACCAGCTACATTGGTCCATTACCTGATTTTGTATCGATCACAAACAGAAACATTACAAATGGCGCGTCGCAAAGAAAACATTCTTAAAAAGAAGGAATGTCCCCAGCAATGTGATGTGTTTTGTTATAAGCGTTTTATTTCAATAAATACATCATGAAAATAAGTTGAATTTACACTATCCATTTCAATAGAGATAACATTATTTATTAATATGTCTAAAATTAAATGCTTCTTCTTGTACAATATTTAAAAAAGAAACGAATGTTGAACATTCTTGTGTCGCTCTCGGCGACACGTTTAGTTCCTGTCTCAATATTCTATACCCTTCCACGATAATTCTAAATGTCAATAATAATAAGACAATCATTGTAATAATAGTACAATAATTATTGTTTAAAATTAATAGTCTAGAAATACATACAAGCTGTAAAGGAAAACAATAAGTGACAATAAAGGTGGAACTTACATTTAGAATGCGTCTCTGAAGGCGTGTGTGTACATACACACCGCGGACACTATGCCGATATTCTGACGCAGTGGCTTAAGACCTCATTCGAAACACGTGGCTATAAGTGTTAAGAATGACGCCTTTATAAATATACACATACAGTCACACAAACAAACAACTTGTGTTATGGTATGCTTAGAAATAATATGTGGCAATGTCTTTTATAATCCCCTCCAACGAAACATGAGCGCGACTTGGAATTGAACATTCGAGGAGTTTATTTAAAAATCTAACGAAAATATTAAAAAAAGATAACAATCGCGCCAAGTTCCGCACTTTCGCGTTTTTTTTTTAAAAAAAAAAATGCAATTTCCCTTCATTGTCTTTTTGTTCCTGGACCAGTCGAGGACCGTTCCTATTAACCTAACCCTTACGCAGAAATTTATAGTTACGAAAAAAATTAACAATTTTTTTTAAAGAATCACTACTTGCTATTATTTCAAAATTACACTACAGTAAAACTAAAATTCTTAAACTATATGGAAAAATGATTGAACAATATACAATAAAAATGATTCACTAATAAAACCAGTGATCTCTCTGTTAGCCGCTCGCTTTCAAAAACCATAGAATTTCACATTTTGCCATTCTTAAGCGATAACTTTTCACTATTTTAATGAGGTATTTTGTTAGAGGCATCGTTTATAATATTTAAGGAAAATTTTGTCATTATGTTTAGTGTTTCTTCCAACGTATTCGACTTTGAAAGCGAACGACTACAAAGAACAAAGGATATTTGAAAATAACCAACTACACAGAAACTTTGGGGTTAGCATGGAGACGTGATATTTTTCTCGTACTTTCTGCAAGATTGATTATTTTATCAAACGCAAGACCACTGTTTATAACATTTTATGTGTTAAGGCGGCGTATACCTTTGTACCGACCGGCCCAGTGCTAAAACACTCGGCATTATCTACTACATATCAGTCGCAACTCTCTTTAACCCGGGAATTGTACCCCAAACACTTTGCACAAAAACAATGACGTATAACATCTCAATATAATATTATAATAATATATTGGGTTATTTAAACATAAAGCCACTTAAAATTAACTAACGTTACAAAATAAGATTAAACAACATAATTATTTGTTCCCGATGCAAAAAATATTTTTTTTATATTATAATAATAATAAAAAAACTAATAACATTCTAAACGGAATGTTTATTAATATCTAAGTTCTTTTTGCAAATTGTCCCATCCTATTAATTCTGTACAAACTTACACAAAATAACCTTTAAGCTAACAACAAATGTCAGGCGTAACACACAGATTCGAGTACCTACGTATTTGTATATATATGTTGTTCATTTCTGAAATTTTTTTCAAACGTAATTCGAAATGCGTTCTGGTGGGGCTTAGCGTCGGAACGATGATGATAAAAATTAACATTTTTATCGCTAATGTAATATAGAAAAGTTGACATCACTCAGATAAATGCACATAACGTTTAATATAGATATTTCTTTAGGATTAAATGCTAAAAAGACATCGAAAATTATGCACAGTGAAACAAAGGTGAACATGCTATCGACTAGTTTAAAATTTTGAATATAAAAATTTTTGTTTTTCTTTTTTCTCTCGGAGAATGCGTTCGACACCTCGGCACTAGGATATGTATTGTGATTTGGATATATGGAGAAGCCCAGAGATGGGCCACGGCGGCCTCCGGCCTACGGTCATGTCGAAATGTCGACTCGACTCCCTCTAGTACTACTATTTTGCACATCACTTGTGGTCTTCGAAGAAAAAGTATGACATCATTTTTTTACTTGTATATAATATATGTATATTTTAATTACATACACAATACAAAGACTTCTTAATTCATGAGGCGCGCATGTACACATAACTTACAATAAGTATCATAATTATGATAACTTTATATCCAAATAGTTTTTACCTAATTTTTTTTTTATTCTGGGAGAGCGTATACATTTTTTTTCATCTCGTACTTCAATAATATATTTGATTGAACACCAAAAAATTTCACAAATTTGAAGATATCAATTTTTTTTGAGGATTTTTGGGCTAATTTTAATTTTTAAAGTTGACAAGAATATAATAATGATTATCCACACTTTTGTATAGTCGATAAAACATTTAAAACTTGGACCATGAAAAATAAGAATATATCTTCTTAAGATACAATAATAGTACATAAAATATATATAAGTTCGCTAGATGTACATAGTCAAGTACATGCGTGTATGTATAATGGGTCGAGCCCCGGTCGCCGACAAACCGCTGTCGTAATACCTAAATATCACATTCAGTAATATGGAAATCCACGTGTTAGCTTAGACACAGTTACATTACTATTTTATACAAAATAATAATTGCACATAAGTCCGTACTGGCTTCGTATACCGCGAAGCTCCCCTGCTGACACGACGACCTAAAACTACTGCCCTCTTTCTTAATCTGGCGATAGAAAAAGACGGTTGGACAACCGCACTACTCGCCATAGCGCTAATAATTTCATTCAATATATTACCTATCTAATTATAAAAACACCGCACAAAATTTGCAATAGTTCACTTAAAAATCGATAACATTTACACTCATAGCTAGCGTTATAATTAATTTGTTACATTGTTTTTTTTTACTTAAAATTACTCATATAGTTAATTTATAACTTTAACTTTTGGTTGTCTTTTACTTAAAACAAGGTCAAAAATCGAGGCTTCATGTCATAGCGGAAATTTTGTACAACCCTTGACGCCCGCGCCGAGCGCAGCGTAATTCTGCACTGACAAGCCAAACGGCTCGTTCACTCAATACTTTAGGGGAGCGAACCGTTCTTTGGAAATGAGTGAAACGCTCGCGCGGCCAGGCGATCTAAGAGGATCCGACGCCGGTATCTAAGTCTACTTGTGATTTTGCATAGTAAAGCTGTGGTACGTTGAACTGGTTGTGACTTTTAGGTAACTATTGTGTTATTTGGTGATTAAGGTGTCCACGTATGAATATTGTAAGGGTGAAGATCGCTCGGGCCGACAGAGGGAAGCTAAGAACCGAAACAGAAACGGGCGAACGAAGGGGCTGAAGCCTGAAACTACGTTATTGTCACTACAACAGTAGGTATACACAAAAGATGCGACCTCTAACGTTCTATTGCACACTAGAAAGTCGTCAATGTAAAGCCGCCTCGGCGGAC
>OZ008361.1:2504485-2662698 GCA_963931975.1 Cataclysta lemnata | reverse complement strand
GGTCGGGCGCGGGCGGCGGGAAGCCGGCGCCCGCCCAGAACGGGTAGCCGGCCGGGTACGCGGCCTCGGGCCCGTTGAGCCCGTTGCCGAACGGCTTGGCGGGCGGCGCCTTCGGCTGCGGCTTCGGCGGCGGCTTCGGCTCCTGCGGCGGCTTCGGCTCGCGCTTCCGCGGCCGCATCAGGTGCCGCTCCTTCACCTTGTACTCGAGCGTGGAGTGCGGCACGCCGCGTAGTAGGAGCCGGCGCGGTGCACGGACATCTCGCCGCGCTGCACGGCCTTGACCGCCTCCACGAGGGAATCCCTATCGTAGTTGCGGTACTTGCCTCGCTTGGGCCGCGTGCCTTTGCCGGTGGCAGGCTGCCCGTTGTTGGCGGCCTTCGAGTTGCACGGCGCCGGGTAGCTGCGCTGGTCGGGGGGCGTTTTGATCACGGACACGTGCCGGTCAGGCGCGCGCATGTACTGCAAGTCTTGCGGCTGCGGCGGCCGGTCGGGCAGCTGCTGGAACTTCTGGCTGATGCTCCGCACGATGACGTCGTTGATGGACGTGAAGAGGTGCTGGTTGGAGGGTGGGTCCGCGAAGAACGTCGGCAGCGGGGGCGGGTTGAGCGGCGGCTGGGGGGGTGGGATGAGCGGGGTGACGGGTGTGACTGGAGTCACTGGTTGACTCGCCGGGGAGGGGCTTTTCTCGTCGGGCGGGGGGAAGGTTGGTATTTTGAGGATCACCGACGGGGGGGACTCGGGCCGGTCCGGGTCGCTGTCGGGCTCGGAGTCGTGCTGCTCGGAGGCGAGGCCGAATTTGTTGACCTTGTTGCGAAGGGTGGACCGGGGTATGCCGTAGACGACCGCGGCGCGCCGGGTGCCGAGCCGGCCCGACTGGATGTCGCGTAATGCCGACTGGAGTTCGTCGTCGGTGTACGCTCGCCGAGCTGTATTGTTGCCTACCTCGAGGGCGGTTCGCTTCAACCTGTAACAAGGGAGGCTTTATTATAATAGCTCTACGATTAGAATAACCCGCATAGTCTTCATTTTGACGGCCGAGCGGAATACAATTGCCACCACCGAATCTCGCTCGCGGGGGTCGTATGAGTTGACTAAGTATAAGGTGACTAAGGTTCACGCGGCATTATACTCGACGTTTTTTTGCAGGATGAATATTACCGAATTAAATAGTGGCTCATACATAGAGAAGCTTTCACACGTGTACGTTTTTTAGCAGTACAGCCACAACTTGTTGGGTAAAATTCAACCTGTAAAAAACCGTGCCGTACAATGCCGTGTGAACCAAGCCTAAGGGTTAGGTTCAACTAATGATTTCCGTACAAGATGGCAATAGACTCGCCACCTAAAATGAAAATGAAAAAAATGTTCCAGCCTTACTAAATACGGTGACGTGCATTGTTCGGTTGATTATGACGAATGCCTTAACCAGTTACACCCAAAGGACGATCGAAAAATCGACCGAGCTGATGAATCAATGGCCGATTCGGGTCACAGTTAGTCACCTACCACAATAGGCATGAACTACACCACGTTGTACTTACGTGTAGTTGTGTAACAAACAAATCACCTTGGTAGTTAAAGGTTAAACTAAGATTTTGATAGAAAAAATTAGTTTTGAATATTGCAAGTTATAATTTTACGCCAAAATGCCATAATAGCAATTGCGTATGTGTGATGTAACAACATAACAGTGTCTATAGTTAACTAACGGTTCAATAAATAATTTGTGAAGGAAGTAAAAATGTCAAAACTATGTTGACTAACGAAATCATGATGGCGGATTGCTTAGCTTTGTAATTTTTATATAAAATAAAATATTAATCACAAGTAATCGAAGTAAAAGTGATTTTTATCGAATATCCTCATCTTAAATTATTAATAATAAATCATTATTTTAGTGTGGTGACGGCAGAGCAGAATACAATTGTCACCACCCCCATCTCTCCCGTGGGTGTCGTACAAGGCGACTAAGGGTAAAGACTGCAATGAGTAATGGGCAGCAGCGACTTTGACATTGACCTCTTATACCACCTAGCAATGTACTGCGACTTTCGTGCCCGATAAATGACAATAGGCTCGCCACCTATTACATGAGACCTAGCTTAACTGGCGAAAAGTGGGTGTTTCATTCACCTCTGCCTACCCCTTCGGGGATATAGGCGTAATTTGTGTATATTATTTCCATGACTATTTGTAAGTGTCATCATCCCTATTGAGCTAACGCAATTTCAAAACAATCCTAGTATTAATCCGAGATAAGCGAAACGCGAAATATTTACTCAACGTCTCACCGATAGCGGGCTGCCATGAATGCATCTTTATCTTTTTCCCTTCGTCTCTTATTTTCGGTATCCGCACCTCATTATCGACTCTCCCCCTCTACATTTAAAGTTTTAAATTGCCCGGCGGCCGACAGCGTCTTTAGTTTCATCTTGGGTCTAGCTTTCTTATTTTTCGCGGAGAACGGCGAGGGAGTTTGCGCTCTATGCTGATGGGGTGTAGGTTTAAGTTAGGTTGGGTGTTTTTGCGCGTACGCCGAGGATGCAAGGTCAATGCACCGGAGAATATCGCCTGCATTTTTATTTGTGTTGGCGAGGCGACCCAGATCGCGGTCCCAGGGAATGAAATTATTCAGTTATCGATTGGCCATTGTGTATAATATCGGCGCTGAGACTTGTCTGGTTTCTCGTTCGTCTGAGGAGCTGTGCGATTGCGTAAACTGAGCAATGTGCGCTGAGGCCGGTGTTTGGATGGGTGACCGAAAATCCAAAAATAAAATATCTCCAGTTCCTTTCCTCCGTGCTTCGGAAAACGCTTACAGCCGTTGGTCCCTGCTGCATCAGCTGTCGTTGAAACCACGACTTGTCTGGTTTCATATTCGTCTGAGGAGCTGTGCAATAGCGTACTAAGCTAAGCTATTTTCGCTGAGGCCGGTCACTGGATGGGTGACCTCGTGATATCTCGATGTCCTCCGTGCTTCGGAAAACACCTTAAGCCGTCACACCTGAAGTTCGTCAGCTTATTTCAAGTCCTATGTAACAGGGGGCGAGCCTGTAGCCATTTAAGGGCATGTAAATTGCAGTACCTAATATTGCTATGTGATATAAGAGGAACGCTACTGCTTATACTCATCGCCGTCTTGATGGCACCCGTTGGAGAGATTGGGGGTGGTGACATTTCTATTATGCTCAGCCGTCACCACACGGTCTATCAAACTTAGCTTCAAATCGGAACTCCCATTCAATATCGAGCGCAATTCACCAAAAGGCATAATAATATCAAACTAAGGGCCGGTTTTTTGATGTATAAACTGTTAACCAATTGTTAAAAATTGTTACTTATCTTTAAATATCACTGATATTTAACAATTAGTAACAATATCAGACTGATATTTATCCATTAGTAACATTAGTAACTAAAATTGTTACTAATGGTTACATATCAGACTTATTTTTAGCAATCAGTAACAGTTTTTAACTATTGGTTGAGTTAACTATGAATCAAAAAACCGGCCCTTAAGTTAGCTTTCCCTCGAATACAGAAACGCTAAACTTTGAGTAGCGTTTCTGTATTCGCGGGTTTAACTTGCAACTCCCATAATCAAGCGAACGTTATACGCCAAGGTCGTCAGAGGTAACCAGATGACCGATTAAGACAGTTCACTAGCGTCACTTCGATAAACATCTGAACTGCATTCGCTGTATGAGTGCAGTTCATTCACTGCATTTTTAACGGAACACTGTCGTAAAAGATAAGCTATATAAGGTTTATTGACAGTATTGATGCAATATTGGACTTGGATTCCATTTTACAATCGTCCTACCAATACCAGAGAGTTAGGTTTAACGTGTACGTGATAAAAGATTTGCGTGTTACAGAATGACCCGCCAAAGCCTGACATTGCTTTGATATTAAGCTTTTATACTTATATCGATGATTATGTAGAATTTTACCCACCAATCTGCACTGGGCCAGCGTGGTGGATAATGGCCCACTCTGCTTATATTGTTCCATCCGTAAGGAAGGCCTGTACTTGTACCCCAGCAGTGGGGATTAGATTAGAAGGCTGGTGGTGATGATGATTACTTGGATTTATGGTGCACATTTGTTCATTCCCTACTCAACACCGCTTGAGATTAGAGCCAAGATCTATGGAAAATCCTTTACATTTTTGTCATTCATCCCTGTCTATCTATATGCTATACCATCATCACTACACTGAGGTGTGAATCAACTAAAATTCTAGATTTGATTCTTTCTCAGAATTTTTATACGTTGACGTTGAATTGTTATACATTAACGTGTTTTTAGCTATCCATTCCATCTTTACCACCATTTATTCCTCCAGTATACTCCTGGATTACCAAGTTGCTGAGTTGGTTTGTTTCATTTATTTTTATAAATATTGTTTTCTACTAATTTGTAGGTATATTAGTAAATCCTCAATCATTTCTAAAATTATTTTTCTCCTATGAGATTTAAGAATTTGATTAAGAAAAATGTCTAGATCTAAAACTGATTTCAAGTTTAGTATTCTATTGAGGAACTTTAACTTTAATATAAGTCTGATTTGGATAACAGAGAATCTTGAATAAATTTTGATTATTTTCTTGAAAATTACATACTTAGTAATGATCTTGTTTAGAATAGTGGGCCAACGGTTATATAGAGTTTGAATTGTTTTATAACTGTCTAGATTATACTACAAAAACATCGTTAAACTAAAACGCGGCGTATCACCCAGACAAAAGAGTTCATTGTCAACTGAACAAGGTCCGCGCACTGTGCAATTAATACTATCAAATCTATTTTCGTCTTGAATTTCATCAGCCGAATGAATCAGGACAAACATTACGATAAGTCCTTTCGCAACTCCTGCGCCAATATGGGTTCCTTGACATCGTCACTGTTTATCGGCAGCTGTAGTCTGACTTTTATTGCGAATTAGGTTCTTAACCGATAAAGTGTACTTTTAGCAGGGCATAGACTTTTGAAAGGGACGTCGTTGTCTGCTTTAGCAGACATAATTATCAATAAAAGCCTATATTATAACAGTTCTAGCAGGTACACTTTATATGTTTGATACGAAAACTTTTAGCATTCTATGGATTCTTGGTGCAGACCAACTATGACCCAAGTGTAGGGTTTACGGGGCCCTTTTTCAGGCATGTTTAATTTGGTGTCTTTATATTTTTCCTAGTCTATCCCCCGAATTCAGAAACGCTATTCAAAGTTAGAGTCCTGCTTAACATTTAAGTATTGACAAAATTTATATTTTCCCCACACAAATTCTGATAGGTATTGTCCACTTAACTATGTAAGCAGTGCTCAAAATTTGAGTAGCGTTTCTGTATTTGGGGGTAAAGCTTAAAATCCACAAACTGTGAAGTACGTACACAACAACCATATTTAAAAGATATCAGGTCTTTAACCGTATAAAATTTTAATGATCCAACTATGCAAGTACGGCTATGAACGAGTGACTAAATAATATGTAATTAGAACCGCTGATCATTTATCATTAACATTAGATATTTCAATTACCTTTATTCAAGTTGCACAATCATATTGCTATGTCAAAAGTTCTTTGACCCTATCCAATCAAAGTTTCGTTTTCACTAGTTTATGGGTGCGTTCACATCACATTGTTTGTGTTATCCGAGCCCAAGGAAGTTGGATTGTATGAACGCGGCTGTTGCGAATTATAAAGGTGCCACTCACTGAAAGAGTTGTGAATCAAACGCATTTTTTTTTAAATTTAGGTTTTTAAGAACACCAAAAGAAAGCTAAATTTATTAGGTTTTCTTAAAGTTTTCTAAACGGTAGCTCGGATGTTGCTCCAAGCATTTTGACCTTCTACAATGTTTACTCGGTGCTTGAGTCAAGAATTTAAGAGGTTTTTGGTTGTTTGTTTGTTTGATTTGTGTGACCGACCACCAGAAATACACAGAAAATCATCGTGCTTGACGCCAAGCTGCTTGACCGTCTCGTAACCTTAAAGAGCAGACATGAAACGTGGAAGATGTAACGCATCTCCGCAATTTGTATTTGAGTTGTAGACTGCCAATAAAATAAACAAGCTACTTAAATGTACGTTTCCTCTGTTCCTAGCATTTTTGCTCGTAAACTTAACTTAATGAACTTTAATTAGTGTTTATTTACTTGAGCTCCTATTGCGGTTTTGCCATAAACTGCTGAGGAAGATGGATTTCTACGTCTTTGGATCGTCATTAATCATCTACTAACATGATGCTATATAACAGCCTTACTTTATTACTACCACCTACCAGCTACCATTTCCATAGTTTTCGTTGAAATAACAACAAACAGTTCGCTTGATCTGAAAAACTATTTTCACGATCGCCTCGCTCCTTAGTGTAGCGTGAGCTTAATGCAGACCTAAGCTAAGCTAAGGTCCCCGTGGAAAATTGTTAATGGCAGTTTCCTTGCGCCTGCGCACGTTGAGTTATTGCCGAGAGAAATGTACCGGAGATTTTATTAGATCCATTTGCCTACACTTTTGTATTTCCTAGCTTTAAAGTTGTCGCTTAATCTTTGGAGGATTCTTTGGAGAACGTGGAAGAGTTGTTGATGAAAAATACAGTATAGCATAGTATACATACATTATGTCACGTCTATTCATCCCCAAAGAGGTAGGCAGAGGTGAATTAACACCCACGTTTCGAGGGGCGAGCCTACTGCCATCTACCAGACACGTAAATCGTAGTATATTGCTAGGTAGTTTAAGAACGCTGCTTCCAATAGTTCATCGCTGTCTTAACCTTAGTCGTCTTGTAACACCCGCGGTAGAGATGGGGGTGGTGACAATTGTATTCTGCCCTGCCGTCACCACACCGCTGAGCAGACTAATACGAAATACAGCAGAAAATTGGTTTCGTACGACATTTAGAGACTTTTTTGGTAACATCGAATTATTAAAGTGCATAAGTCGGCAACGTTTACAGTTATAACAAATAGAATTAAATTAGAGATTTGTGCCGAGTCGTGCCGATAAAAGGGCAATTTTTAAAACAGTAACAACTTGAACTTGCAGATCTCATCTTGCTCAATGCTGCTGCAGTAAACACAAAGAATTTTTAGGATGTTGCTAATAAAGAATGTTCAGGGTTTCCATCTTACCTGTTATCCAATGTCTTCGCATCCGGTGGAGGTGTTCCACTGGTGCTGGAGGTAGACTTGGCGCTGAGGTCCAGAGGCTGCTCGGCAAGAGGTGGAGATGTCGAGGTTGGAGGCTTCTCACCCGATTCTGGGAGCCTGAGAAAAAATACAATTATTGTCGACAAAAAGTTACATTCACTCAAAAATAAGGGATTTACCCCCGAATACAGATTCGCCACTCAAAGTTTGAGTCCTGCTTAACATTTAAGTATTGTCAAAATTGACGTTTTCTGTACAATTTCTGACTCCGCTGAACTTTATAAGCAGTGCTCAAAATTTGAGTAACGTTTCTGTATTCGGGGGAATGTGCTATAATATCACTTTAGAGTAGTAAAAGTCGAGTAAGGGATATTGCCCGATGTATACCAAAACCTTCCAGAATAGTGAAGTGCAAGTTACCACCAACAGCATACCCAAACAAACTATAAAACCTTGAGCAGAGTGGATTGAAATGTAATTTCCATAACGCTCTCCATTCATTTCTCTTTCGGGATGGTCCTTTCCATTACTTTACTTTTTTTCTATACATTCATTCATCACGGCAGTCGGCACCTTTCTGGTAAGATGGATGTTACGCTTTAAAAGAGAGTTGATGTCTCGATAACGTCTGACCAAAATGAATGGACGAGGAAACATACTACGCCAACCCCAGATAACCTGGGAACAGCCTCGAAGCAAATTATTATGATATTAACATTAAATAGGACATAATTATTGCTTCATATGCTTATTAGATAAGGTCTGTTTTATGAATCAATCCTATTCTAAACTGAACACTTAGTAAATCATAAACTCAGAGCCTCCGTTCCATCAGTTTATTTATGAAACAAGTGATAAACTCAAAGAAGCAACTAAAGCTATAGCAACAACTTCCTTGTACAAAGAGGATAGAGTAGAGCGTGAAACATCAAAAACCGGAGCGAAACTTAAATGGCTGGCACCACCGCAACTGACGCGACGCACAACTGAAGCCACTTGAATGCTATTCAAGACAATGAGTGTCGATATTCTGCGGAACGTCGAATATTTCAATACGCTGTCACCTTGAAGGAGCGCCACAATAACATCACGCCTCAGCTTTTGTTGGCTGAAAACTGGCTCGCGGTGCATTCATGCCGTTTTCGTTCCAACTGTCCGTGTGGGGACGATGTTGAAATGATATTGTGACGGAAATAGGTCGGACAACTTCAGATTATGTGTGCTGTTTGTTCTATAGACCAATTTATGGTGTGGCAGAATGTAATCAATGTGACGGACAAGCTTTGATTGAGTGTAATTGTGGGAGTTACATTCGTCGTAGATGTAACTGCAAATAGTTGGACGATATCAGACTTATGTTTTTTGTCTGTTTTAAAAGTGCTTTTGTTGGGCACACAATAACGTATTCGAGAACTTTCAATGAGGCAATATAAAGGAAGCCCCAATTAGATTCAACTCGAATTGAACCAGCTTTAATGTCGTGAATAAGTAAGATCGGCAATTTCTCGGCGACCGATTATCGTAATGAAATCCGTCGGCCGTAGATATAGCGTCGTGTACAATGTCGTCCATCTATTCATTTTGCGGGGCCTCGAAATGTGGACTATGCAAATCAAGACGGACATTGTTGGGAGGGCAATTTTGTTTCGTACTATTGTTATGTCGTACACATTTCTTTTTCTGGCATATTATCTTGAAAATTTCCCATCCATTAGTGTAATATACAAAACTGTTAGGTATATTTTTAACTTTGCTACTACAATAATTTTCTTCAAAGTATCTACTTATTATTTTTTATATCAAAATTGGTTCCGTGGTTAACCGTATTTATTGCCATTTCACAATCTTCGGAATATCCTACACTACTACACCTCTCACCTGCATTCGTAACTTCTTCTTTTCTTATAGGCAGACACAAGCTGCATAAAATTCTTTATCTTGTTCAAGATATAAGTAACCAGTTTTGTAATCGTATTAAAAGTCTTGAGTAGAGCAACGCAAAATTTAAAGCAAACTATTTCCACTTACATCCTCAAAGGCTTATATTAAAGGAGACCATTCAAAATATGCCTCTATAATCCAGATAAGAAGCATCAACCAGTTTCCCGGCATATATAATGCATACATGTGTCTCGCTGCGGCGTCTGTCGATATCCAGAACGGAAGTGAAGCCGACAATCTTTGTTCCGGCAGAGCTTTCGTTTAGACTTTAAGCAAATAAAATGAGCAGCTGGAGTGTGAATTGGTTATACTGGAAGTTATGATATCGAAATCGATAGCAGTGTAATGTCTTTGCTTACTTTATCTTTAAACGTATTGTTTGAAAAGATTTGATTTGCTATGGGTAATATTTAATGCTTTCTGGAACATTCTATACACACCTATAGCGTACCAAGTAGTTTCAGAATTAAATATTAAGGTCTAATAATCCTTCGAAGTGGCATACATTACTTTGGCTATTGCCATAATAATAATTAGGATAGGTTTGTAAAACTAGTGCAAGCAAAGCGGATCTTCTACTTGATTCTTATTTGTTTTTAATTATACAGCTTGGCGCCAAACGTTTCAGCCAATTTTTTCATACGAAGCCATTAGATAACTAAAAATATGTATAATGTTGATGATTTTCGGATAACACAACGGCTGTTTTCAATAATGACGTTCCTTAGCAAGTTTGAATCTTACACCAGGACATAATTTTACTGGGTTATTTACTGTGGAGACGGCAGGCCGTGTGGTGACGTCAGAGTGGAATACAATTGGCACCACCCCAAATCTCTCCCGTGGGTCTCGTACAAGGTGACTAAGGATAAATCAGTGATGGGGAATGGGCAGCAGCGTTCCTCTTATACCACCTAGCAATGTACTGCGACTTTTGTGCCCGATAAATGGCAATAGGCTCGCCACCTATTACATGACCTAACATAATTGGAGAAACATGGGTGCTGCCTACCCCTTCGGGGATATAGGCGTGATTTTTGTATGTATGTATGTATCTTTTCTGTGTGTGGTTTTACTATTGCCAGAATGACCAGTAATTTTATAGCGGACCAGTTAACTCGACAGTTAGTGTTTCAATCATCGGACTTGTCGATTATGCAAACAGCTTTTCGTAATTAATCAATCTCCAACAAGCCGCAAAAAGAAACAATGCTATCAATTACTTTAATTCGCCGTCAGTTATCATTCCCAAAAATTATTATCATCATAATTCCACGTAAATCGTGTAGCAAATTGCCGAGAGAACATTTTTTATCAGTAAAAACCGATTAAGATACAAATTACAGTGGTCTTAATATCTTGGTTCAGCAAAAAATAAATGAGAAAGGCCTCGAATGCTGTACACAAGACAACGCCTTTGTTAATCGGCGGTGTCATCCTAATTGCCAACCTAGATTCGAGACGAACAATAAGCGTGTATTTCCAACTAAGGCTATTTAAATTTCAAATTGGGCAAAGTATTCTGCCTTGTGGAACACCTGCCGATGCTGGTTGACATCAATCTGTGTTAGTTATCCAATTTGGCTCGGGAAAGTAGTTCACGCTATTTGTTAAAATAATTTATTTGAATAATATAAAATAATATATTTTAAGTAGGTACATTTGATAATTATATAATATTTTTTTGGAAATTATATGTAATAATGATGGTTTATGGTGCAATAAGGACAATTTAGCAAAATATAAATTTTAGAATTTGGAATCTGAAATTGGTATGAATGCAACCTATCGATAAAATGTAGTGTAGCCAATGTATCACAAAATACGATACAATTAATTTTTTTGTGTGCAAGCTTTGTTTTTAGCGTTCCTGTTGCATTACCTAGGAATAACTCCGATTACCGTGCGGGAGATTGAGCTCGTCGTTGAGCATTGGGCTCGCTGAGCTATTATTTTTCAACTAATCGATTTTAATTTTAACAATAAATGTTAGAAAAATTAGTACAAAGATTTTGGTGGTTAAAAAAAAGAATTTCGAAAAATTATGATCTTGAGGCGGGAATCGAACCCGCGTCCGCTGCTATCCGGGCAGGTGCCTGACCGCTCGGCCACCCAAGACACTCAAGATCATAATTTTTCAAAATTATTTATTTAACTACCAAATTCTTTCTATTATTTTTCAAGTCAAGACTTAAATACATTTCTATTTTCAGATTTTGGGCCCGTAAATTATTTTCAGAAACAATATTCGAAGATAGCAAGAAGAAGCAAACTCATATGCGACAAATAAAACAGAATACAAAGTTACTTGCTAAAAGAGCTTAGTCTTTATCAACTACAACGTTTTGTAATATGACGGTCAGTGTTGAGTTGAGACATTATGATGTATCTAGCCAGGTATAGGGCAGCGGAAGAACCAATTTGACATCGTGTACACATCTCGTATATCATGCAGGCGATTCTGTCACTGTTGTGGTTTAAGATATCTTGGTCAATAAATAGTTAGGGTCACCAAAACAAAGACGCCTTAAAGAATATTAAAAAGTTAGACAGAAAATGAAAAAACCCAGAAATCTCAAGAAGATACATTTAACAATAATAATATTTTTCAACCTGTTGTGCCGACCCTACTTAGAATAGGATAAGGGCAGGGCAGAAGAGAGAGAACCTGAATTTATTAAAATTGGCCTGAATCGATGCCCCT
Source organism: Cataclysta lemnata (assembly GCA_963931975.1). Classification (NCBI taxonomy): domain Eukaryota; kingdom Metazoa; phylum Arthropoda; class Insecta; order Lepidoptera; family Crambidae; genus Cataclysta; species Cataclysta lemnata. The sequence continues at coordinate 2,650,895 of OZ008361.1, read as the reverse complement.
ACAAAACAGATAGAATACTTAATGTTTCTAAAACAAATCTGTCCGTGTTAATTAGTTTAGATTGTTTTATTGAATCCATAAAGTCGTACATGACGAATCGACAATCAAGCAAGTAGTAGCTTGGATAGTTACTATTCGTTCGTTAACATTATTATGAAGTACTATTGAAGTATAAATGTATTTTGAAAAATTATAAGTCTTGATGCGGGACTTTAATTTTTAGAACTTTTTCAAACCACAATATTCTATGTCATTAATCAAAATACTAGTAAACAGGTATATTTTAGTAGTAATTGGGTTTGCTATAATAACAAATAAATGCTTACCACTAGCACTCGTTGTTCTGCGGTAAAAAGGAGCAGAAAGGAATTAGGTAGAATTCTTCAGAGCTCTCCAAATATACTATCTAAATTGTGAATAAACGGGATTTATACCACGTGCCTGGATTTTGTTATGATTCCGACATGCGCCATGGTCACGGCGCATGTAACTGTGTCGAAATAAAGGAATCATAACAAAATTCAGGTACGTGGTATAAATCCCGTTCATTCACATTTTAAAGATGAAAGTGGCAACGTAAGCTTAAAACAATATAAATATTATAAATATTTATTTATTTTTACTATCTAAATATTTAGGTCAGCACTCAAAAGCATTGGAGTATGAATCTAAGCAGTTTGACAGTCCTTCGTGTCTCGAATCGGGGCGTGTGGATCGTATTCATTGTCGTCATTCTGGATGCTAAGGTTGTACGCGGGCCACATACTGCGGTAACGATGTACAAGCTTTGTGTTAGGTGTTGGATAATAGGGGGATCCTCTTCTAGGGACCTCAGTCATTCTGTTATTATGAAGCTGTTATTATATCTTTTATCAAGTTTCAAAAATCTTTCACTGCCTCCGATAGGGCTTTTTGTTACACTATCTTTTCTGATAAAAAATATATTAAATTCAGTTCGTACACATTTTATGTGTGCCCGACAATCGGGATCAATTTTTTTAAATTAGATGCCGATTGTGAATATTGTCTAAATAAAAATCTTTAAGTAGTAATTAGCGAAATCGGATGGCAGTTTTGTTAATACACAGACTTCTCGAGAGAACCAATTTAATAATACAGATGATGTCATGTTCTACTCAGTATAATAGAACTGTTAGCGGAAAACAATTATTAGAAAATCATAACACAAAACTATTATAGACGATATAGAAATAACAGAGTCATTGAAATGTAACTTGGATATAAAACTATAATTCATAAAATATCAACTCATGAATCGAGAGCGAGCATAATATTTTGGCATGAAACCTACTAAACAAGTAACGCTCCAACGAATAAACGAACTTCAAATAGACAATGCAGTGTAATAAAACGGTGTAACAAACTGTTCGATTCAATATAGGAGCCATCTATCAGTATCAATATCTATTCGTGTGAGTCTAGGTTCAATAGATGATCTATAAACATCATCTATTGAATTGAATAAAAAATTGTAACCTTTTCCGGCTCATTGTTTCAACGTCGAATGTGGAAATTTACGATTGATGGCGAATCAGTAAGGAAAAGTTCATTCCTAAGGTCCGTTTCAATATTCTATCAACAGGTAGACGTATTCTAGTTTGGTTGCTTAGCAACTTCTGCTTTTTATCGTAATATAACAAAAAATGCTAGGCTACAAAACTTTACTAAGCTTACTTTTAACTGTAGATAGAATATTGGAACCCGCCGTTAGACAGTCATGTTACCTGTCTTTAGTGCTGCTAATATATTTGATAAATCATTAAAGATAAACAAAGGATGTGGATGGTGAACCGTAACCGGTTTACGTTCTTCCATTGACTACCATCCGTCATCTTATTTACCATATAAGCACTCATTTAATTACAAAAAACCTTACGTTTTTATGATAATAAATACTGGAGGTTATACATGAGTATCATAAATAAAATGCTTCAATGCAATTTCTTTTATATGTCATTGGCTGTCTTTTCACACTTTACGTTCTTTCGAAATCTTGGTAGATATCTCATCAAAAGTTTGGTAAGTACTATAACGAACAAGCTATTAAAATAATAACTCAGAGTTTTGCTATCGCAGATATTCTTATAAAAAATCATACCGTTACTTAATATACTATACCCAAATAAGGTAGGTGGTGGTAGGCAGACGGTCGGCTGTAAAACCTAAGCCAAAACCTTAAGCAGTATGGATTGGAGTGTTGTCATCCCAACCACTCTTTACGTTCATTGGTGTCTCGACATGGTCATTTCCATATTTTTTCTGTGATGGAAGATATGAATCAAAAGGAAGTGCATAGCTTGACGAACGTCTGATCGTCTTGAATGTACGAGGAAACATACTGCGCCGACCATAGATAAACTGGCAACAGGGCAGGAACATGATGATGATATAAGTAATATTGCTTACGAAGCAGAAAGCTGTAGACTAAAACCCGAAAGCAAACAATAGAAAAAAATAGAAAGTGATAAAAAGTAAAGTTATCCACTAGCTTTCACGGTCATGACAAAAACTAACCAAGACAAGAACCGGTTCAGAAAATTTAGATAACATTCAAAATCCCGATAAAGACGAAGCTGTTAATTTCGAACGCATTAAAATAACACACGAAACAAATAAACTGATAACTGACATTGAATTCGATACTAAGCCGGCAGGAGCCGGAACGCAAACATATACGTTACAAGGGACAGAGATTCTGATCACGTTTCAAGGATCTATCTTTATTTATAGAAACTATGTACTGTTTGTATCGGCAGCCTTGCGGGGCGATTCGATGAGATTAAGCGGTTTCATGTAATATAATGTTGCATTTTGTTTAAGCTTCTTTGCCTAAGGCCGCTTCGTTTGTTTTATTGGAGGTTCTTTGCTAGCAATTTGTATATTTTGAACTTAATTTTAGGACATGGCAATAGGTTCACCCTGCCTTACATTGCATGGATCCTATCCTCTGCCCATGCTGCCCACCCCTTTGAAGATATAGGCGTGATGTATATATTTCTGGATGTTTCTTTTACGGTGACGTCAAATTTCCACACTGCAGTTAAATCGACGCTAAGGAAATAATACTCGTTAGTGGAAGTCAACTCATCAATCAACCCAGCACAGCACATATTGAGATTACAATCGTTTTATCACGTGTGACGTCTTTACGATGTTCTAGATCTGTTATAATATGATGGCCAGATGTCTAGGTAACATTTTGTAGCACGTCACAAAGCATGGTGTTTGAAGTCGAAGACTTCCTCACAATATAATTTCTATCAAAAACTTTGGTACGTTTCCTGGCAAGCGGCCTTCACTCGAATATGTTCTTCACTCCATAATAACACTATGGAGCTACGGTAAAATGCTTAAACCATGACGATTCTGATAAGCCACCACCAATATGATAATTTCAAAATTCCAATCAAGGGTCACAAACGAATAAAACATTACATACGATAATATAATGAGTAAAATAACACACAGTTGACAATGTAAGATAATAAAAAAAAACTTAAATTGAATAATCAATGAAAAATTGAATTATCTTGCGAGAAATATGATTGCGATCTGACATTTAGCTCGTGGGAAGAGTCGGATAAAACAATAAAGAATTCACAACTTAACAACCAGATGTTATAATGATTTATGTAACAGATAGTATTGTAGGAAATTGTTTACCGTTTCGAAGAGCCATACCTTGATATTTCGCCTTAAACGATGTTTCAATGCCATTAGAACGGGCATTTTGAATGTTGCCAGTTATCAGACACACCATGGATATCAGTTATTTGAACTGACTTTGCTTTACAAATAAGGTGGTCGTAAAAATTCCGAAATTTTATTGACTTGATGCGGAAATCGATTAAAAGTAGATATACTTTAATAGCAACATAGTAACGTTGTGAACATCACTTCATTCGGCCAAATAGATCTTGGTAAGGCGTTATTAAATCAATGACCCATTGATTTGTGTGATGAGTCCCGAAGTTAACTTATCAGAATTACCGAATGAAAAGGTGGTAATTATGTATTGACCAAGTCAACGTGTGTGATAAGTTGATTTAGAGTCCTACCATGACAATAGTGGTTTTGTCGATTAAATCCAAAGTATTTGTTTATCTGGTACCATATCAGTTATTGTATCATTTTAACTCTTCTTCTTATCCCTGCCCTTATCCCACTATAAATGGTGTCGGCACAACATGTCTTACTCTTACCATACTCTTACCTTACATTATCTTCTATCAGACGTTATATTATCATCTTTCACACTATCGATCGCTTCTTCGATGTTCCTGTCTGAATTCTAAGTCTAAACACAATTCCTAGTTATGTAACATTATTGTATCAGTGTAACATTTGTAACTGACCTGTCTGTAACATGCCGGTTCTGCGCTAGCCGCTGCATGAGCCACACTTGGGAGAGTACTGCCGGAGGCACCAGCCCCGAGCCTAGAGTTGCCAGTGCCGCGACCATCTGCTGGAACTAAACACTCATTTCCATAAACACACATAAATCATGGTTATCCATCCATCCCCGAAGGTGTAGGATGAGGTGATTTAAGTGGGTATTAACCCACGTTTCAAAAAATAGCCCTTTAATGTCCCCAATGCTGGGGCACAGGCCTTCCCTATGGACGGAAGAATATATGAGAAATGGGCCATCATAACCATGGTGGGTTATGATGGCCAGTTATGGGCAGCAGCGTTCTTCTTCTTTTTTTTTCTTTGATAGGCCCTCAATCTCGTTTAAAAATGATCGCGATCCAGATTAATTGTAAACGAAGTAGACGTGCGGCCGCTACGCAATCAATCTGGATCATGATCACTCCCGGATCGCGATCGAGATTATTTGTGGACAGACCGTCTTAGGCTAAGAGCGACCGCAGTCATACGATTTCAAGTTGCCCGACTACATTGCAGATTGAACCAATAGTCATAGAAACTAATGATAGCATCTTTCCAACTAAATCGTACAACTAAAAAGTTGGCCAACTATCGGCCGATAGCTTAATAAGCTATCGAACGGGCTTACTCAGCAAGTCCGCAGACTATAATTATATGCAACTTAGTTGTTCAACTTAATCGTATGTCTGCGGTCGCTCTAAGCAGAGTATACCCAGAACAGTAATACGTCTTCATACAAACTGGCCGCTGCCTATTAGAATGTGTGCTTTCGTACTCGGTGCCGTGTAGGCAGGCACGCACTGTGACGCACACATTGACATAAAATACGGGGGCATGTGGGTTCGGTGTGATCGCGTGTGTACAAGGTGATGGCACTTTTGCCGCTGCTTTATATTAGTTACAACCCTAGCGTCAACGCAGAGTGGGCTAACAACTATCCGACAGGCCGCAGATACTACTGTTCTGGGTATACTGTGCTCTAAGGGTAGCAAAGTATTCGATTTTAATTTTAACATTATATAAATGTTAGAAAAATTAGTACAAAGATTTTGGTGGTTAGAAAAAGAATTTCGAAAAATTATGATCTTGAGGCGGGAATCGAACCCGCGTCCGCTGCTATCCGGGCAGGTGCCTGATCGCTCGGCCACCCAAGACACTAACTAACTTGCCGAAATTCTTCTAACCTTTACACTTCACGTTGTAAGCCAACGGGTACCCTCGCAATGTAGAAATAAATTTCAAACATTCCAAAGCAGATATTTTTACAAATACCAAGCGTTCGGTTAAGCTTGGGTTTGCTTTATAAACTATTCGATTTTAATTTTAACATTATATAAATGTTAGAAAAATTAGTACAAAGATTTTGGTGGTTAGAAATAGGTAGGAAAGCTAGGTAGGAAAGTATTGTAAGTACCTGCGCTATGGCCTGCGGACTCTGCGCCTGCAGCTGCAGCTGTAGTAGATGCTGCAGCAGGGGCGGCGCGCCCGCCGGGCTCTTGGCGCCCGACACCGAGCTGCTGTCTGACTCCGACGCTGGACTCTGCGGGCGGACGTTGAAAATTGAGCTTTGGAGCGGTTGATATTGAATCGATTTACGATACAATGCATAGTTTAATTGGGAAGTCTAGTGTTCACGACCCCAAATCTCTCCTGCGTGTCGTACAAGGCGACTGCCGATAAAACAGTGACGAGGAATGGGCAGCAGCGTTCCTCTTATACCACCTAGCAATGTACTGCGACTTTTGTGCCCGATATATGGCAATAGGCTCGCCTATTACATGGGATCTAACATAATTAGTGAAAAGTGGGTGTTAAGTCACCTCTGCCTATCCATTTGGGGATATAGGCGTGATTTATGTATGTAGTAAGTGCCGATACGAGGTGCGAGTAACGTAGCTACATTTGCCTATATCATTCCTTATTGAATTCTTGTCTCGAGGGATAACGTTTTCACTTACGAACAAACGGCTGAGTTTCTTGCCCGTTCTTCTCAGAACAAGGCCTCCTGGTAGTTTACGAACGGATGGCGTAGCTTATAACGTTAAATATTGGAGACTGTTTTTCTTTTCGTTTCCAGTGTTAAAGTTATTTCTTTGACGATTCATGAGTGTATGTAATCATACCTTATATGAATAAAACATGTTATCATTTCATTTCATTTTCACTCCCCTAAAACTTTACCAAAAGAGAAAATTTTAGTCCTTTTAGATTCAGTAGGTATACATCCTAATCTTTAAGTTTGTAAGCTTTTCTTTCTAAATAATTTAATTATGTAAAAAAATGCTCGAGGTAGCTTTTATGTTAAAAATAGAGATATTTCGATGCAATATTTCGTAAAAATAAAGACGTATGAACCTAGTTTTGTATTTTATTTACAACATATCCAAAAATTTTTTAAATTGGACTATGATTACGGAGTGAAAAATGTTTTCGCTTTATGTACTTAAAATTACAGCTCTTCCTTATTTTTTCTATGTAATTATTGTTGTTGTCAAAGTTATACACAAGAAATTACGAAAGTAAAGTACGAAGTAGTTACGAAAATTCGCGACGAACGCTAACTCTAAAAGAAATTAGACGTTAGCACGCCGACGCATCTTGCGATAAAATTAAATTCTAATAGAAAGCAAGCATCGAAACTAAAATTTTGTGGAAACACCAAACTTTATACGAACTTACGAGATGCTCTAAAATTCATATAAGCGAAAGTTTCCGTCTAACTTGGCGACCGCGAGGCCAAGTTTTATAATGGAATAAAGATATACATGTACAGGGTGCAACAAAATCGGTGTGGCATGATACGCTTTGGTTCGGCAGTTTCCGTAATATAGATCAGCATCATCATCACCAGTCTTTTAATATCCCCACTGCTGGGGCATGGGCCTTCCCTATGGATGGAAGAATATAGGAAGATTGGGCCATAACCCACCATGCTGGCCCAGTGCGGGTTGGTGGGTATTAACGAGTGCATATGCAGCCAGGACCAACGGCTTTCCTAGTAGTGGCACAGGAGCGAAAAAAATGCCTTAGAATTAGAATATTAAATATAAAAAAATCAGAATTAAGTCCTCGTGATATCTTTCTCCATACAAATTGTTCGGTCAGTACCTAAAGAAAAATGTTTGGAAAATTCGATAATAAATTTTACAATTTTGTATTTTTATATCACCTTACGTTTTTATATGACCAAGTTAGTTTGATTAGTGTTCAGGATGTGCGTAATTTCTGTTACATGATCTATATGTAGGTATGGGAGTAATTAAACAGACATTTTATTCTATCTAAGACACACACAACGCACTAGAGACAACAGAATCATGAAACGAATTGAATAGATGTATTCTAAATAGGCTACGCTCCCAAGGCCACAGACTCGACACATGTGGCTGTACGCTAACAATTCGTTAGTTATTATTCAAGGTGGACGTGATTAGCGAAACGTCAAGGCGAGACCGGTCTGGCCGCCATTTTGGTCGTGTGCAAAAATTATGTGAGCAATTTGAAAATGGAAAATTACCTCTATTAATCTTGTGTCTTGCTTGGCGTCACGTTAATAGGATTCTTGTTTTTTTTTTAATGTTTTATTGGCTAGTTGGTAAAGGTACATTATAGATAATATTCTATTTACCACAGTTAATCGGTTGCGATGCGTTCAAATTAAGGACTGGATTCTTTTCCGCCATCTTGAAGGTTTTCCGCCATCTTTAATCTTCTTCTTGTGATATAGCTATTTGACAGTTTTGTATAACTTTGGAATGACCTTTTTTTTGTCAAAATTGACAAATTTTTATTTTGACCTCTGATAAAATTTTATCTAACTTAGCATACTCTTGTTGGTACATATAAAAATATCACCAGCCTCGTTTACAATCGTCTGCAAAAATACACAATGCCTTGAAATATTTTCCGTTTTCATCAAATCGTTAGAGAAATAAACGTACCTATCCATCTAGGCAAAGCTTCTTGTTTCAATGCGACCACTAAATGAAAGAGGTCAATATCAGTCCTCACACTGTAAATTGTTATAATCAACGATTCCTTTCAATAGATTGACATTGTAAAGTTAAATTACGGCCATTTAAATTTAAAACACTACCTATATAATAATTAGTCAATACCTATTACAAGTATTAAGTAATTCTTTATTGTTTCTTATTTTGACATATAACGTTTGAAAAATAACATTTACACACAATATTTATGGGAGGGACGAAACCTCTAGCATTCCATGGATTTGCCGTTCGGGCTGGGGGGTCCATAGTGTGTGTGGCAGAGACGGAAGTCAGTAGTAGCGCATAAAACTTGTCAGCCAAGTGTGGCTTATTTATTTATCTGTCATATAGCAGTAATTATATTAAGGGCCTGTTTCACAATCGACAAGTAAGTTCGAAGTAGCTTACTACACAGTTCAATTGACATATATTTCATATTACAACTGTCAAATGATCTGCGAAGTAAGCTACTTCGAACTTACTTATCGATTGTGAAACAGGCCCTTAGTGTTAGTTAGTATTTATTCTGTTAATCAAGCCAGTAACAACGATTGGCTTAATTAACGGAATAAATACTTTATTTTTCACAGACCACATTCACACATAAATTCCAACTAATAAGTACCTACAAACAAGTACAATTCTTCTAGAGACCTTGACATTGAATGCATACATTACTTTGCAGTTTTGTATCTAGTATGTACTCAGACAATTTTGTATTGTTTGAAGTAGGTACCAATTATGTTAATAATATGACTACACTTTTGTAGGGCTCTAGAATTAGACTACGCAGGAACGCAATAGAGTGAAAGGATGAGTGAAAAATTATGGTCTTGATGCGGGAAGACCATAATTTCTCGAACTTTCTCTAACCACCAAAATCTACCCTACCTACTAATTTTTCTAACATTCATATACCTAATGTTGAAATTAAAATCGAATAAATTGAAAGTATATTAAAAAGGGCTAGGTCAAGAGTACCTTTTTTTTTTTTTGACGGAGTGGCATGCATTTACGCACTGTATCGGCCGCTAGCTAGACGGCCGACGTGTGTGGGACCCGCCCGACTCAAGATCGAGTCGGGAATACGCCAGTAAACCACTCCGGTGTCCCTCCAGCCCTTCTGGCGGGGAGAGTCTGGGGTCTGCCGCGAGGAGGCAATTCACCAGTCTCTCCCCAGAGATCAAGAGTACCTACCCGAAGCCGACGGTCGTGCATGGGGACATAAATGATATTGGATGAAGCGAAAGAAGAATGTAAGGTTCGTTGCAAGTGGAAATAAGTGATCTCTGCCTATGTGGGAGAAAGAGGTGAGGTATGTACGATTGAAATAGGACCTCTTCTTCTTCCTGCTAGCTCAATTAGAGTGGTATTCTTCTTCTTAACGCTTTGTAAGTAATGTGTTAAACTCGCTTCTTTTTCTGCTTTGCTCCTCATTCATTTTCATTTTCCCGTCCCCGTACCACGGGACGTAAGTAGACAAAATCTCCTCGGGGAAAACAAAATATTTTCCTCTCGCTCTAACTCACACTAAGTCCCGGGACAAAACACTGTCAAGTGGTGGAGAGAGATTTTGTCCTCGTCCCGTGCTAGGCCTGCTGCCTTGTTTTTAAACTCCTCTACCAGTATCGGTCAGACGTCATCAACTTATTCATTACGTAACGCTAGCCATTGACTTATATTTGAAATGTAAGAAATGTTCGAATCATTGTTATTTTGTGAATGTGGACCAATTTTGAAAGTGGTTAAATTTAGCTTTAGGGCCGTGTGGTGACGGCAGAGTAGAATACAATTGTCACCACCCCAAATCTCTCCCGTGGGTGTCGTACAAGGCGACTAAGGATAAATCAATGATGAGGAATGGGCAGCAGCGTTCCTCTTGTACCACCTAGCAATAGCAATTTACTGCGACTTTTGTGCCCGATAAATGGCAATAGGCTCGCCACCTATTACATGGGACCTAACATAATTTGCGAAATGTGGGTGCTAGTTCACCTCTGCCTACCCCTTCGGGGATATAGGCGTGATTTATGTATGTATTAAATTTAGCCTACTTTTCCCTAAATACATAAATCACGCCTTTTCCCCAGGTCCCACGTAGTAGAAGGCGAGCATATTGTCATTCTTCTTCTTCTCCCTGCCCAGGCTATCTGGGGTCGGCGCAGTATCTCCTCCTCCATTCACATCGGTCAGACGTCAAGCCATCCACTCCCTCTGATTCATATCATCCATCACACCGGAAAGGTGCTCGTGATGAATGAATTTATAGAAAAGAGACGGACCGGACCAAATCGAGAGACCGATGAACGAAGAGAGTGATTGGAATGACATTTCAATCCATACCACTCAAAGTTTTGGCTTAGGTTTTACAGCCGGTCGCCTGCCTGACACCAACCCTCTCTGGGTATGCTGTTGTTGGTAGTTTGCCCTCCACCATTCGGGTGCCCCAAGGTGCTTATTGGTCTACACCCGGCAGTCTCCCTTAGTCGACTTTTACGACACCCATGGGATGAGTCGGGACTGGAATTCTACGTTATTTTTTCGCTCCTAGACTAGCATGGAAGACAAAAACCTATCTAGGTAGGTAATAAATTATTTACTAACCTAACTAATGTCAGATAACTACGAGGCATTTAAACACATCTGTTTATTCCGACAAAGCTTTACAGTAAGGCAATTAAATAAAAAAAACAACAGGTATCGAGTAAAAATGTGTCAGCTTTTTTATTACAAATTGCTTGCCAATATTTTCCACGTACTGGCTTAATGGTTTCCAATTGACTCGTTAACTATTCAAATAATCCGAACCGAATGGTTTAACTGTTGTTAATTTGATTAGTTTAAACCGTATATTGTCTTGGAAATAACTTGTTGGTAAGTATAATGAAATTTCTTCTAGCTAGATAATAGCTAATCGCGATAGAGTCATCCATCCACTCCTTTTGAATCTAAGGTAGGTATGTCTTATTTCTCTATTCTTTATTATTCGCAATCTCTTTCTACCCGTATTAACACAGAACCTCGAAATCCATTCCTATAAAAATATGAAAATGCAAATATGGTTTATTCATATAAGGTATCATTAAATACACTCATGAATCGTCAAAGAAATAACGTTAAACACTGGAAACGTGAGTAGGTATCAGAGAAAAACGGTTTCCAATATTTAACGTTATAAGCTACACCATCTTTCTATTTCAAACACTTAGCACCATTGTGCTTTGAATTAAAATAGAGTGTTAAGAACTTAAGAAATTGATCTAATGTCATGGCCTTTTTAAAAGTAATGATTTTATATTATTACCTAAATTTTTATTTGAACTCTCTACAAATGTAAGAAAAGAGCCGCCGGGATTGTAGAAGACGCGGGTTCAATCCCTCTATTATTATTCTTTTTTTCTATTATGAGGTATGTTCTATTTTTATTAGTTAAAATTTTGTTACCTACTTACTCACAAATATACCTACCGATTAGCGATTAGTAATATTGTATTGACTTAATTTCAGTTACAGGCAAAGGTTTTGTAGCGCGAGGCCACAAAATATTATTTTTGATATTTTAAATAAATATTACGACTTCCACTCAATACGTATATTTTCTATCTCCGGTTACATGTCATTAAAATACTTATCAAAACTGAAATGTCAACTGTTGACAAGGAGGTCTGTTACACCACTCCCCCTCCGGGTGTCTTCTAGAGAAGAAAGGCAGGCTTCAGACGGTCTATTGAGATTTTATCCTCCTTGCCTTTGATCAGCACAGTATAGTATTTCTCATGTTTAGATAACACTTCGTAAGGCCCATCATAACTAGGTTCAAGCGGTTTCCGAACTCTGTCTATTCTGATAAAAACGTGTGTACATGTTCCTAAGTCTTTATGTATGAAAGTAACTTTTCTTCTGTTATTTTTGTTAGGCATTGGTCTTATCTCGCTCATGACAGTCTGCAATTTCTTGAAAAAGTCTTCATTAACTTCAGTCTTTGAACTTTGGAAAAATTCTCCGGGCAGTCGGATAGTTTTTCCATATGCCATTTGCGATATTGTGTATTGTGCATCCTCTCGTAATGCCGTGCGCATGCCTAACAATACTGTTGGTATTGTTTCGCTCCATTTGGTCTGGTTGTGAGCTTTGATTGAGGCTTTCAGTGTTCTGTGCAGACGCTCGACTTTTCCATTACTTTGGGGATGATATGCTGTAGTATGTTTTAAGTTAATGCCACAAATGTTTGAAAGATTTTTGAAAAATGATGACGTGAATTGAGTGCCTCTATCTGTGATGACTGTGCTTGGTACACCAAATCTTGTGATCCAATTGTTGTAAAAAGCTTTAGATACTGTCTCAGCATAAATATCTGGTAATGGGATAACTTCCATCCAGTTTGTAAATCTGTCGATGCAAGTTAAACAATATCTGTTACCTTCAGATGGTGGAAATGGTCCAATTAAATCAATATGTATAGTATCAAATCTGTTGTCTGGTTCTGGGAATTCTGAATATTGTAATTTATTATGTTTGTATGTTTTATTTTTCTGACATTGTATACACGATCGTGCCCATATTTTTGTATCTTGCTTTATGTTTTTCCAAATATATCTTGATGTCAACTGTTTTATTGTTGCTCTTATACCAGGATGATTGAGATTATGAATTTGGTCAAAGACTTGTTTTCTAAATTTAAATGGTATATATGGTCTAATTTTGTTTGTTGATATATCACACCAAAGAGTCTCTTTTGTAGGTAAGGTATATTCCTTAAGCTTCAATGAGCTGTGTTCTTTTAAGTGTTGTAATTCTGGATCATTTTCTTGTTCTTTTGCTATTTTATCATATTCTATTGAATCAACTGCTTCTATTCTAGACAATGTGTCTGCAACGATGTTATCTTTTCCACTAATATGCTGAAATTTTGTAGTGAATTCCGAAATAAATTGTAAATGGCGTAACTGACGAGGAGATGCTTTGTCGTTTCTTTGTTTGAATGCAAATATTAATGGTTTATGATCGGTATAAATTGTAAAATCTCTTCCTTCAACGTAATGTTTAAAATGTTTGATTGCTTCATAAATACTTAATAGTTCACGATCATAGGTACTGTACATAGTTTGTGCATTGTTTAATTTTTTGTAAAAGAAAGCTATTGGTTTCCAAGCTTTGTTCTCAAATTGCTGAAGTACTGCGCCAATTGCTGTATTAGAAGCATCTGTAAATAATGCTAATGGAAGATCTGAAATAGGAATGGTTAGTATGGTTGCATTTGCAAGATCTTGTTTACATTTTTCAAATGCTTTTTTAGTGTCTTCATTCCATGGTACTTTTCGTTTGTCATTTTTCGTTGCTCCTTTTAAATAATCATGTAATGAGGCTTGAGACTCAGCAGCATTCTTAATATGTCTCCTATAAAAATTAATGATACCAAGAAATTGCCGAAGATCACGGTAGGTTTCTGGTAGTTTATAGTCTATGATAGCTTGTATTTTTTTTGGAATAGGTTTCAATCCTCCTTTAGTTATAAGGTAGCCCAGAAATTCTACTTGTTTAACTCCAAGTATTGATTTTGATAGGTTCATTCGTAGCCCATATTGATCTAGCCTTTGAAATAATTCTTGTAGGTGCATTTCGTGACATTTCTCGTCACTGGATGCTACCAGAATATCGTCTAAATAGGCAAATACATATCCAAGTCCTCTTGTGACTTCATTTATAAATCTTTGGAATGTAGATGGTGCATTGCGTAAACCAAAACTCATAACGTTAAATTCGTATAATCCAAAGGGTGTTGTGATCGCTGTTTTATGTTTATGTTCTTCTGCCATCGGAATTTGATAATAAGCTTTTAAAAGATCAATTTTTGAATATATTTTTGTGTTTTTTAAAATATGTTGGAAATCATCAACTCGTGGTAAGGGATATCTGTCCGGAATGGTTTGATTATTCAAGCGTCTGTAATCTCCACACGGTCTCCATGAGCCATCTTTCTTTGGGATCATATGCAATGGACTAGCCCATTGTGATTTTGATGGTTGTATGATTCCATTGTTCATCATGAACTCAAATTCTTCTTTGGCTATCTGTGTCTTTTTCCCATCAAGTTGTCTAGGTCTAGAAAACACAGGATCACCTTCGGTTTCAATATAATGTTTGACGTTATGTTTGAAATTACTTGGTAATAAATTTGGTATAGTTATGTCGGGAAATTGTTGTAAAATATCAAAATATGGCGAAGATTTGTCAGTAGTGCTTAATATTTCATTTTCATCAATAGATGTTAGTTCTGCTTCAATAAATAATTTTGTGATTCCATCAATAATTTTCCGAGAATGTAAATCGATTATCAAATTAAAATGCTTCAAAAAATCAGCACCCAATATTCCTCGTTTGACATCTGCTACTACGAACGGCCATGTAAATTTGCGGCGTAATCCAAATTCAACTGTCATGATTCTGATGCCATAAGTTTTAATTTGGGTGTTATTTGCAGCATACAATTTAAAAGAATTGTCGAGTTTGTCCGTTTTGCATGGTGGTATGATTGAGACATCTGCTCCACTGTCAATTAGAAAAGGTATATCTGATTTGCTGTCATTAATAAATATTCTTGATTTGCGACAGTATATTTTGGCAGCGGAATTCGTCGCTAATTCTGTTGCCTTGAAGCGTTTCCCGAATTGAATGAACACGGTTTCTTGCACTTTTCAGGTATGCATTTGTTTCGAAATCGAAAATGATAGTAACAAAATTTGCCATCTGGATTATATTTTCGATTTCGTGATCGACTTCGACTTGCTGATCTTGCTCCATTTGAACGGTAATTGGAACGAGAACGTCCTTTATAATCCGTCCGTAAAGCTTCAATTTGTTTTTCAAGTGAAGAAATTTTTTGTAACAAGTCTACGTTGTTGACTGTACTTGTTGACGGTTGTATGTCATTTGAAAAAATATCGTTGGAATGAAAGTCTCTCATTTTGTCAGCCATGATTGACAATTTGTCTAAATTTTCTTCGGATATTATCAATATATTTTTTATAGCATTTGGTAATTTATCAAGCCAAAGGGATCGCAAAATTTTTTCGGAAATATTTTTGTCGGCGAGTTGTCGCATCTGCCTTAATAGTTGGCTAGGCTTGTTGTCTCCTAATTCTAGTCCTGTTAATAGTGTTTGAATTTGTTTTTCTTCGCTTTCGGTATATAAATTTAGTAGTCTTTCTTTTGCCAAACTGTATTTGTTGCTGTCCGTACTTTTGATGATGTCCCAAATGTTTTCGATAATTTTCGGTTCTAATTGTGAGATGAGATAATTGAATTTTGTGTCTTCTGATCTGATATTATTAATAGAAAATTGAGCTTCTACCTGGTAAAACCAAATTTCAGGTTTGTTGGTCCAAAACGTCGGTAATTTTATTGAATTTTTTTCTAGTTGTTCCAGTTCTGTATTCATTTTGTTGTATTTGTTCGAGATCGGGGTCACCAATTTGTAACGCGAGGCCACAAAATATTATTTTTGATATTTTAAATAAATATTACGACTTCCACTCAATACGTATATTTTCTATCTCCGGTTACATGTCATTAAAATACTTATCAAAACTGAAATGTCAACTGTTGACAAGGAGGTCTGTTACAGTTTTTTGGATTTTGTATTGTTTCGATGACTTTTTCTAATCTAAATTCTGTATCGAATTAGTAACTATTGATCCATTACGGAATGTATTGAAAAAAAATTTTGACTATTATTCAGGTTCTTCAAATGAAATCGGGGTTAACCCATTTTTTTTAAATATTTCCTTAAGAGGTTTTCACGAAGACATTAAGCTGTACCTACCTACCTATTCAGGACGCAACAAGTGTAAAGAAATCATCTACAGGAAGATCAATAGAAGTGACAACTTGATCTAATCGGCGGTTTTAAATAAATGTAATTAGGAGTTTTGAAATTAAATACCAAAGATTTTGGGGTTAGAAAAAGAATTTCGAAAAATTATGCTTAAGCGGACGCGGGTTCGATTCCCGCCTCAAGATCATAATTTTTCGAAATTCTTTTCCTAACCCCAAAATCTTTGTACTAATTTTTCTAACATTTATATAATGTTAAAATTAAAATCGAATAGATTGAATACCAATTTAATTAGCATAAAGATTTTGGTGGTTAGAAAAAGTTCGAAAAATTATTGGTTGGCACTTTTTGGTCGACCATGACACTTTTTAGTGTCTCGGTTGGCCGAGCGGTCAGGCACCTGCCCGGATAGCTCGGACGCGGGTTCTATCCCGCATCAAGACCATACCTAATTTTTCGAACTTTTTCTAACCACCAAAATCTTTGTATCTACTCATTTTTCTAACAGTTATATGTATAAGTAATGTTGAAATTAAAATCGAGTAGTTTATGTAATTAGGAGTTTTGAATTTTTAAACAAATGTATGTAATTACTTAGCGGGAAACACAGCCAGCTCCGTTCTCGTGCGGAGGCAACGAAGTGGCTTTGTTACTTTTATTGGGCTCACAAAGGCGGCCCTAGGAGCGAACAGCTGCCGCCATCAATTGAGCTTGCAACGTAAAAAAGCTACATAATTTGCCGCCCGCCAAATGGTGGGGCCTACTACACATTCTAATTCTAAACTGTGGCCTCGACCAATGGCGGGCGAGGACGACCCAACATGGCGGCCGTGGGAACCGGTTAATGGGCTGTTTGAATTTAGAATAGTATTTTTATTAGTGCGTTCGTTCGGGAACAATTGATTTTTTTCTCTTCTAATTCGTTATACAATACAACAGCCAAGGAATTTTATTAGGCGCGCTCTTCCGCATACATATAGGTAAGTACATGAATATTGTAAGGCCATTTAACTAAGGTCGGCGGGTGTCAATTGTTTTCAATTATTTCTGTTTATTGCATTTATTTAAGCTAGTGGCTGCCCAGTGGTTCCTTCGAATTTCATTTTGACATAACCAAAAGTCATTGTAATAAAGTCACTGTCAAATCTAAGCCTAATGTTTTTTATTGATAAAATATGGTATTTTTTTTATCCTAGATAATCTAAGCATTTTGTATTGAAGTAAAGTAAACGATATAAAATAAGCTAATTGCTTAAAAACATAAATATTCCAGCGAGACTATTACCAACTATTTATTAGTATCTTCTAAGCGTTCATTATTATTCGTGTCTTTTTTATTATCAACTACCTAATTCAAATTAATTTCCTCCAAAATACACGAAAAGATTGTTTATTAAATTTTTTTTAAGGTACACAGGGAAGCTCTTGCCCTTCTTCTCACCTGATAAAGTGACTTAAGTGACAATAAGGGCCGAAGATGGAATCGAGCTTCACCTGAAACCCTCCACCACAGAGGGACTGGCTATCTTATCACATAAAATACTTAGGATAAGTCCAAAAATTGTTAAGTACCTGCTCTACAGGATTAAAATCTGAATTCGAACAATTTTAACAATATCAATGACGATTTTTTTAATTGGCCTAAAATGTAAATTGATATGAACTAAACGAAAATTAATTGCATTATTTTCCCGTTCAAAGACAAAAGTAACATCTAATTTTTCGGAGGAAAGTAGTAAGTATGTAGGGGAGACCCGTACAAAGCCGTATACCAGGGTAAAACGGTATAGTATAGCTGTGCCCGTTATTATTTTGAATTAACCGCGAATTCACCGACCACAGCAAGTAGCCAATAGGGTCAATCTGTCAACAGACACTTGTCGCTGCACGTACGAACGTTAACAATATATCACTTAAATATTGTTTTTATGTGTTTTGATCTAATTTTATCGTTAACGAAAGTTTGAATTGTGAATAATATTATAATAATTAGGTAAGTACAGTGTTATTAACGTTAAACTGTGTGTATTTACTTAATTATCGACAATATTCTGGTGCCGGGTCCGCATTATATGAAAAGTGTATGATGAAATATGTTGTTTATGGTCAGTGGGGCAAAACAGTACGGGGTAAAATCGGCTAGTATACGGTTTTGTCCTAATGAATATATAATGATGTTTTTGTGAGCAGGTTTTTATTACAATGCATCGGAATTATAAAAGATCTACTAACCGACAAAGCTGGGAGTCAGAATAAGCATTCCTTCTACTTCTACTGCTCACAATGTCTCTTGTGAATCTACTCCACCAAACGAGGCAAAACAATAAACAAAGTAAAACATTCGTAACACCTTCAGGTATCATTCCTATACCTAGAATAAATAGTGAAAAAAGAAGACAAACCAATCATCGTAAAGGTAAAACTTTAGTGGTGACGTCTTCTCCGTATAAAGAAGAAATAATTACCCTGGACAAGAAGAAAAAACCAAGCTTTAATTTAAACAAATCACCCAAGCAATCAAAACCTTAAACTTCGTGCACTAATATGAATGAAAATATTTGTATATTTTGTAAGGAAGAATATTACGCAAGTCGCGTGGATGAAGGTTGAGTTCAGTGCATTACCTGTAAAGGATGAGTACACGAAGGCTGTACTGGCTGGGATGAAGATGACATGGATTGTTTCAAATGTTTTGCTTCACGTTGATAACGTATGGGGCAATATCGTATATAGTATACGATTTTGTCCAACCCCTGGGGCAAAATCGTATTTCATCGAGGTTTAGTTTTAATTGATTATTTCTTGTTTTTATGAATATTAAAGATTTATTTTTGTTAACTTCTATAGCCAATGAGAGTCTCTAATAAATGAGTTGATTATGAATGTATGACTTTCCTTTATTTCAATTTTATATAGGTTTGTTCTTAGCTATACGGTTTTGACCCGGTCTCCCCTACCAGTGGCGGAGCGTCCATATAACCCGATTCCCAACAGCCGTACCAAACGTGCGAGCATCATTACCATAATGCAAGTACCTACAATACCATTTTATAAACAAATAAAAAAATCCATCAATAAATTCTTATCATAACAGTATATAATTTTTACTGTGGCTTGCCTAACTTTTTTTTTCACGCCACGCCACTGGTATGTACCTACTAATGATTAAGGTTTTTTAACCAACTTAATCATTTTAATTTGAAAGCAAAGTCGTAACTTTAATTTCGAGTTATATTAAGTACCTATTTGATATTAAGATTGCTATGATTTATGGTTATGAGCATAAAAATAGGATTTCTCATCCTTAAAAAATCGTTTTTTTTTATAGATAACCGCTCAAATCGAACCATGCCTTCCGAATTTCAACCTTATTGACACCATTTCCCACATCACATAGGCATTATTACATTGCGAAAACTGAAACGTAGGTACAAGTTTCAAAACAGCGCAGCCAACTAACCATGAAATCGGTTCATGTCGCGTTCTCTTCCATTTCACAGACACAAAAAAAGAACTAATTAAGCACTCTCCAACTGCAAAGCAAACCAGTCAGTATTCATTTACAACCTTTCCGCGGCTTGAGCACAAACAACAACAAAAAAAGTAAAAAGTCACAGCGTTCGCGTTCCGTTTTCGAAAATTAAATTTTGAGACGTCACACGCGCGCGCGTGATTTCGTTTCTTTTTTTTTTGTATTTCTCTGTTTTCGCGTACGGCAATGATTAGTACGCGGCTCGTACTGCTAGGCTGTTTGATTGCACGTGCTCGCAGCGAGGGGTGGGCTCTGCACGTGAATTTTCCGAGGTTTCCACCCTCCGCGGACCGCCCCTCTGTAGGCTTTTCTGTCCGGCCTATGCTGTTTAACCGATCGGCTACAGAAAGCCGTGCAGTGGCCGGTGTACTCGTTTTGTTTGTTCATTTAGTTTTTCTGTTGTCGTTATTTTTGTTACTTATTGTCTCAATTAAAATGCTTAAGGACCAAACTTAATTGTAATAAATTTTAAACCTTAAAAATGACAATATATTTTTGAAGTGTAATCGTGTGAAATACAAGTTACCTACTCTCCACTCTTACTCACAGTACGAAAAGATTCAGTGACAAATATCAAATATTATAATTCTTGTAGATACCTATTTCTAAATTAGTAAAGATCTAATGATAAATTTCAAATAATACAATATCATTTTTCAATTAATACAACATCATTCTTTTGCCTTTTTCTATTGGTATCTCTTTCTGAGAGACTGTTTACAAAATAAAACCTTTCAGAATGCTGATTTTTAACCAGATCTATCCAGTACTTTTAAGGATGATGGTTAATAAATTAATCCATTTTTTTGTCTAAAAGTGTAGCTAACATTCATACCAAGATACCAAGAAAAAGAAGAACAGTCTATCCACAATTAATTAAAACGAAATTAAATCTCATAAGCCGGCATCAGAAATCACGGCAACAGACAAAAACTGCTTAGGTACCTACTACCTTCTATGTTAAAAAAGCATCTCATTCCAAGACTTACAAATTAGCAATTGTAATAACGCACGAAACGTACAATTAGGCATTGGCAGAGTTATCATTGTAAAAAGCTACGTTAAAGATTTACGATACGGATAATGGTTTAATTAGTGAGTAAGTGAAATGTTGTAAAGGAAACTTTACATGACAAATTGCTCGGAACCAATGCTCGAGGGTCTGGAGGCTCGATGCCTTCTCATCTAGCTGCACCGCACCGCAAGGCAACAATGAATTAACGAAAGCACAACCGTGACTCCTAAAGTTTACAGTGCAATAGTTACGTAACGTATGATTTCCTAATTAGGAATTGTTTTGTCTTATAACTAGGGAGTTGGAGTAAATTAACGTTTGATCGTTACACACATCGACTGCTGGGAATAGGCCTGTTCACATTGCGTAGGTACGCTATTAACATTTTTTGTCTCTTCCCATTTACGTCGACAAAAGGAAGTTAAAACTGTCAATGGATATGGAAAGAAATAGGAACATGATACTGATAAGACACTGCGAATATTAATTTGACGCACCGACCTTAACATAGCCATTACTACCTATACTTACTTAACAGTTCCTTAATGGCTAAATAATTCAACGGCCACACTTTATGTGCACGCTTAAACAATTTACATTTTGTTTACTAGAGTGGAGGAAGTAATTGTTTTCCACAAGGGGACCTCGTTATATGCAGACGCATAATATCTAAAAAAATTGATTGACTGTTTTACATACATAAATCGCGCCTATTTATCCCCGAAGGAGTAGGCAGATGATCAATAAAACCCACGTTTCGCTAATCATGATAGATCCCATGTAATAGGTGACAAGCTTATTGCCATAAATTGGTACCTACCTAATAGGTGGTACAAGGAACGCTGGTGCCCATTACTCATTGCTGTTTTAACTCTTACTCGCCTTGTACGACACCCGCGGGAGGTTGGGGGTTGGGGGTGGTTACAATTGTATTCTGCTCTGTCGTCACCACACGGGCTTCAGATATTACCTAACAAACACCTTTCCACCCGCTCCAGAAAATACTCGAATGAATAAACACGGCAAGTACATATTTTGCATATTCCCCGGCCCAATAAAAAAAATACGAGGCACAATCAACTCTCAGTTTTACCATGCACAATCCACTGGGCGCCCACTCGTGACGCAAATGGGAAGGTAGCATTTAAAAAATAAAGTTACAATGACCTCTCCACGGTTCGCGATGTCCAAACACTGCCTACTTTTCACGCTATACGCCTACGCGCTCAGTATTTCAGCGGGAACGTCAACATCAAAGCGAAATTCGACTTTAATGCACCAATAACAACGCTCAAAGCCGCGCAAACATTGCCCCGCACGCACCCCATCTCTCTCTCGCGTATTAATCAAAATACGAGTTTTCTACTTTGACGTTGAATCGTAGCAAATGGATAAGGCATTGTTTCGTAAATTGAAACTATGGTTTGTCGAGCAGCCGGCGTAAGTTGAGCCCTTCCTCTAGCTTTTGTTTACGGAGACCGCTGCAAAGAGACACGTTGCAAGAGATTGGCCAGCTCCAACTAGACTGGTCGTCCGTAAGCTTGGTTTAGACATAATTGCTATTGTAGGCTAAGGGGTTTACAATAAACTCTTATTATAGATAGACAATGATTAGAAATGTTGATGCGGATGCCTTGTTAATTACTGGGGTGGTTTAATTATCTACCCGTGCACTGATAATAGTGACAGTCAAACAAAAGCTGGGTTTGTGGGAATATTTTATAAGCTTTCCGACGAACTAGTTATTAATTGCGACGAGGCTACGTTTAATCGTTACCTTAGGACTGAATTTTAATGGCCGATTTGAGCTCTGAAGCGTGATATCAATATTAGGTATGATAGTTATGGGCTGAATATTTCTGAATTAATAAGTCGTTATGATACTACTTAACAAGGTTTTGTTGATTAGTAAGCGTTAGCGATAAGTATCAGCATTATGGAAGTATAACTAGTATTGTAGTTTTTACAAAAAATACTCCTTCGTCAACGTCAAATATCTTTTGGAAAATGACTATGCAAACTGCATGCGCAATTAAGTATGGCAATAGTAACGCTTCTTAAAAGAAATTGAAAATGTGATTAAGTTGTTAAATAAACAGCGTGATTCATAACTATGTCTCAAATATTTCCACCATCAGTAATGCTTTTTAAACATTCTTCTATAGATGAATCTATTAGTCATAAGTGTATGCTTAAATACTTCTTTTAAATTACGCAATCGAAGCCGATCAAGCGAAATAGTTGAGAGGATATAAGGGCCGAGTTCACCAAAACGTAAAACAAGTGATTAAAAAATAACCCACAGTTTTTGACAATTCTTTTATACGATAAATGTCAAAAACCAACGGTTTAATAATAATCGCTTGTTTTACGTTATGGTGAACTTGAGCCTTAATCAGGGTTGGAACATTTAACGCTGATGGCATCACCATGGTTATAATAACGATAACTCAGAAAGAGAAAGAGCGATGTGGTGACGGCAGAGTAGAATACAATTGTCACCACCCCAAATCTCTCCCGTGGGTGTCGTACAAGGCGACTAAGGATAAATCAGTGATGAGGAATGGGCGGCAGCGTTCCTCTTATACCTACCACCTAGCAAAGTACTGAACGACTTTTGTGCCCGATAAATGGCAATAGGCTCGCCACCTATTACATGGGACCTAGCATAATTGGCGAAGCGTGGGTGCTAGTTCACCTCTGCCTACCCCTTCGGGGATATAGGCGTGAATTATGTATGTATGTATGTATGTAGAAAGAGCAATGTCGATGTAAATACAGATCGCTGGTAAAATGACAGTTCATCACCAACAGCCCTTTGCCGTCCCCATTACTGGGGCACAGGCCTTCCCTGTGGATGGCAGAATATAGGGAGAATGCATAGATATAACCCATAACTTAGTAAGATGGCCCAGTGCAGATTGGTGGGTACTAACTACTGTAGATGTAGTCAACAATGACTTAACGTGCCTTCCGAAGCACGGAGGAACTCGAGATACAAAATTTTCGGTCATCCATCAACGATCGACATAAGGGAACATTGCTTAGTTTAAGCAATCGCTGTGCCATCGGTCTTCTCTTAAACGACAGTCGTTTGGACGAAATAGCGTATTTCTGGATGAACAGCCAGGACATTGACCTATCAACCCATGGCTGTGTTATTAAAGCGAAAAGTCCACATAAAAATGCCCCCGGGGTAGCACGAGAATAGGGGAGCGTAGCAAATGTGTTCATAGATAAACTAACCAACGAAGACAATGACAGGGAAGCGCATCAGGGTTGCTCTATGATTTTTTTCATTACGCAAACAGCAATAGCGAATTTGAAATAAAACAACAGATTTGACTCGTGTGCGTTTTTTTTGTTTCATTGATTAGGTACCTATTCATCTCTTTAAAGCAACGCCTAAAGACGACAATTGTCTTCACATTAGGCCATCGATGACAATTATTGTCTTTACATCAGTTTATAGGCTAATTACTACCTTCAGATTATTTAATACTTTTTTAATTAATAAATCAAATGTTGGAATAAATTCTAATGTAGGAGAAATTCTCTGCTCTACGCGTGTATTCTAATAGATAATTCCTTTATTTAAGTATTTGTTAGTTATCTACAACATTTGTTTCTAAAGGTTCCTTTAGTGCCACTAATTACAAATCATTTAAAATTAAATTCAATCGGTAAAATTACTCGCTATACAACACGTTTGACTCTACAATTAGCTGGAGGTAGGCAACATTAAAAAAAGACGAGAGCAGCTGTCAGTTTCTTGTATCTAATTTTTTGAGAATCTTCGGCTAAGTATCCAAGACCTTTGAGCCATTACCTTTATTTGAAGGTGTCCATTCTTCATTAGATTGTTTCAATTGTGCTCTTAATGTATTTATAAAGATAATCGAGTCCTTATTTCTTCAGTAACTAGATTAAGGGTGAGAGGAATTATTAATACATACATACATACATAAATCGCGCCTATATCCCCTAAGGGGTAGGCAGAGGTGAATTAACACCCTCTAATTTAGCTAGGTCGCATGTAATAGGGCACATCAATCGCAGTATATATTGCTGGATGGTACAAGAGGAATGCTGCTGCCCATTACTCATTGCTGTGTTATTATTAATTATTTATCACTTCACTTTTACTAATTTCATCAATAGGAGTAGTGTGTAAGATATTAGTGTATCTAATTGAAAATGTGATTATAGATTAGGAATTGTTCAAATATCTATTCGATACGTTGACACAAACCTTTGTTAAGTTAGCTAGATTGTTTAATGACGTTGGACTGACTAATAATGATTATAACAGTAAACAGTCGCGAAATGTTCATCGCTCAAGCATATTTCTAACGGGATCCGAACCCAGGCCCGTTGATCGCAGCACCAGAAGTAAATGGTCGGAACAGTTGGCTTCGTCACTCTCCCACACTTGCCCATTCACAAACAGACGTAACCGACACTGAAATTACCAATGAATGCTACACATTACCTAGCCTTTTGAGTCCCGACAAAAACTGCACCATCAGGGCAATCAGAGTAAGACTTTTTTCGTAATAAAGACAATAATTTCGATTTGATTGCTTACGTGGGAAAAAGAGGCGCATTGTGTCCCTAGCAAGCTATATACGAACGCAAGCTACCTGAAATCCTACTACTTTAGAAATAAAGACCAGTTTTAATCTTAGATGATTAAGCAGAAATGATGCCGAGTGCACACCTTTGCCATGCAATTTTAGACTGTATCGTGGAACCAGAAGTATGACTTGTTGAGCAGAGGTTTGTGCCAAATCTATTATCTATGAGAAACGGTTTTTGAACAGTTGGGCTTCATTGGTGTACGGTATTTTCTCTGTGAGAGCGCGTAGGCAATACATTCGAGTAATACGCGTTTGGTATTCAACGAAAATACATATTGTTGTGGTGACGAGACTGATGGACTTCCGACATACAAGTGACAGTGAAAAGAAATGTTTTGTAACTGGATATTGCGATGTGCGGAATCATACATACATAATACACGCCTATATCCTCGAAGGGTTACTACGAGTATATCCACGTTTCGCCAATAAGGTTAGATCCCATGTAGTAGGTAATAGTTATACCTACCAGTCCTACCACCTAGCAATATTCTACTGCAATTATAATGAGGCGAGTTGTGGGTGTTTAATGCACCTCTGCCTACCTCTTCGGGGACAAAAAGGCGTGATTTATAATATATATGGGTGTAATGGTAAATGATTCAAAAGCCATGCGAACATGACATTTGATCACACGATGATTCGTGTTATTGACCATGACTCAATTATACGAATCTATTAATTACCATAATGCTATGTGCTCATAGATCGACTTGAGACATACCTAGGCAGTAATTGTACTACCTAAGTTCAGGTTAAGGCCAACAACTAGATGTACCCTTGGTTCGTATGTGAGAACAGTTTCGCGATCTTTTGAGACACCGATAAACAGGGTCTGGAAATTGTGGGTGGCACAACTTCTACAATAACCCGGAAGCCTCATCGTTCTTCTGATGGTGTGAAGGTTCGGTAAAGCCCAAATCTTGTATAATATTGTTAATATTGTATAATGACTTAGGTAGCTCCATAAAATAAAACTTAGAAGAAAAATACACTAAAAATATCAGGTGAAGTTGGCGGGATGCAGTTAGATGCGAGCTACTGCGGAGGACCCATCGAATAGAGAGATTATCATTCCTTGGAGACTATCATCCCTGGAAACGATGACTATAGTAATGTAGAGTAGAATACAATTGTCACCACCCCAAATCTCTCCTGTGGGTGTCGTACAAGGCGACTAAGGATAAATCAGTGCTGAGGAATGGGCAGCAGCGTTCCTCTTATCCCACCTAGCAATGTACTGCGACTTTTGTGCCCGATAAATGGCAATAGGCTCGCCACCTATTACATGGGACCTAACATAATTGGCGAATCGTGGTTGCTAGTTCACCTCTGCCTACCCCTTCGGGGATATAGGCGTGATTTATGTATGTGTATCAAGACTTTAATTTCGAATTTATTCTTAACACAAATTTCTTTGTGATAGTAATGCAGTTAGCGTAGTGGAATTTTATTTGGAAACGGAAGGCAAGCAGCACTTTTAATGACCTTAAATTGCGAGCTGTCGTTGGTTTTTCTCGGAACAAAGCCTCTTCGAATAGCTAGCATAACTTTTGACCTTCGCAAAATACCTGAACAGAATGAATAACGTGTGTGACTAA
This sequence comes from Cataclysta lemnata, assembly GCA_963931975.1. Lineage (NCBI taxonomy): Eukaryota > Metazoa > Arthropoda > Insecta > Lepidoptera > Crambidae > Cataclysta > Cataclysta lemnata. Next base: position 2,623,868 of record OZ008361.1, on the reverse strand, counting down.
CGGGTGCCTCGCCTATTGTAATTGAGTTGAATTTATTGGATAGACGTGCTTAAGTTCTTTTCGTTGTAGAATGTGTTCAGAAAGATGTCTTCCAGGCAGGCCTAGGAGCGAACAAAATAACGTAGAATTGGCCAGGCCCAATTCATCCCATGGGTGTCGTAAAAGTCGACTAAGGGAGATTGCCCGGTGTAGAGCAATAAGCACCTCGGGGCACCCGAATGGTGGAGGGCAAACCACCAACAACAGCATATTCAAAGAGGATTGATGTCAGGCAGGCGGCCGGCTGTAAAACCTAAGCCAAAACCTTGAGCGGTATGGATTGGAATGTTGTTATTCGAATCACTCTCTCCGTTCATCGGTATCTCGACATGGTCCTTTCCGTCTCTTTTACATTCACCACGAGCACCTTTCCGGTGTAATGGATAATATGAATCAAAAGGGAGTGGATGGCTTGATGACGTCTGACCGATATGAATAGAAGACGAACATACTGCGCCGACCCCAGGTAGACTGTGGGAACAGAGCAGAAGAAGAAGAAGAAGATGATTTAGAATGACTTAAGTTTAAATGACTGACTTAACACCTCGATTCCTTATCTGCCAGTTGCAAAGTATTTTTATGGATGGCATCTTGTTTTATTTTGGCTAAGCCCGGTTGACCTTATTCCACTACGAGCTAGTACAAAATCCAAATGCAAATTAGATTCCAGTACCAAATTTGACTAATGGTGGTTCGACACGAATAATTTACTACGACGCCAAAGAAGCGTGACCTAGATTCGTGGCCGAAAAAAAAATCGATGCAACGATAATCCAGCCACGCCCTGTCTCCGCGAAGACGCGTCCATTGATTGCTGATTATGCTCTTTGATCAGAGAGCTTCTAACCAAACCGTTATTGTACTGCGTTTGATGAAGTTGTGGACGATTGCTCGAAGAATGTAGGTCACAAATTGATTATCGTGCCGCTAATTCAGTTTTCGTGTGGAAAATATAGCTGGTAAATTAATAGTGTTTGCGATACACTGCTGGCTGCCTCGTTTACGGCACCGAAGAAGGCAGCTAATAAATATTTATTTCACCAAACCCAAAGTCTAGATGACAGATTTTAATATAAATACAACATGTAACAGAAATAGTCAGAAATATCTTAGTATGGGGAAGTGATTTTTATTTCTGATATTTCGTTTTTAGTCCCATAGTGAAGGTTGTTCAGTTTGATGGCCTGAATAATCTCCTTAAATATTACTACACATTTCTGTTACATCTAAGTATAACTAAGTTAGCAAGGGTACTACCCTTCCTAACTTAGTCATACTTCAGGGTTCAGGTCTTCAGGGCGTGCGTTATTGTATATATAAAAATTTATGTATATCTAATATACTTCAACATATAAACAAACCATGACTCGAAAACAAAATACGTCTGTGCTCATCACAAACCAGGATTCGAACCTGGAACATCTGGTGCCTCTGTGGTTTGAGTGTTCCAGGTGAAGCTCGATACCATCTTCGGCCCTTATCGTCACTTACCCCAGGTGAAGGGCAAGAGCTTCCCTGTCTAGCATAATGCCGTGACTTCTAGCCAGACAGCCAGCGATCTGAACACCGATTATGTAAGCCTGTTTCAATCCCTTTCGTCTACCTGTCACTCTCACACTTTGCGTTTACTCTTAATGAGTCAGAGTGGCAGGTTGACGAAAGCAATTGAAAGAGGCTTGCTTACATAACGACTTCGTTGACCGTCAAACGCCGTGAATGCTAATGAACGAGCTGCATGGGAAAGTGCCAAAAACTTAGGGCGGTACTCACTGTCGCGCCGCCTTGCCCCCCTTCCGCGGCCTCACCCGCCTCCCCGTCGACGCAAAAGTAACACTTGTCCGCTGGTTTCCAGTCGGTGGGTTCCTCTGGGATCTCCAGCTTCGGCTGTGTGGCCGGCCTCTTGATCAGGCTCTCCAGGATAGTCTCCGGGCGCCTCCTCTCTCTCTCCGGATCCTCTTTGCCTGGCGCGTTTATCTGCTCTATGGTCTTTATCTTGAGCCCCTGGGGCGGATCGGTGCCGGGCATGGAGTCGTCGCTCGACGCGTCCGGCTCGCTCCTCTTTGGTATTAGGGCGTCCTGGCATAGCTTCCATTTCCGTCGACCCATCAACTCCTCCGCGACCCGTTCTAGACCTGCAACAAGGGAGAGTTGGGTCAGTTCGGTGGTGCCAGAAAACGTCTACAGAACCGCTTTTGCAAAGAAAAAGAATAGTGCTAATAGTGCATTTATTGCCAAGGGCGCTTTACAACAAAGAATGTCTCAGATCGCAAGAATATGCGATCTGAGCCTTTCTTTTTTACCACCCGACGGAGGTGCAAAATTGATGTCTTCTCCTGACCAGGAATTGGGTCTTAGGACTTTCTGGTCAGGTGTGGCGTAATAGTAAATTATAATACCAAGGGCGATGAAACAAATAATGCCTCAGATCGCAAGAGTTCGACCCTTCAGCTGAAGGCGAGGGCAATAAATATACGATCTGAGGCTTTTTTACCGCCCGCGGTAAGTTAATAATTTTATGTCATAATCTACAAGTGGCCAATCTATACGAACGAAAAGACTAATTAAGAGTAGTTGTCAAAAATTGACATCCGTTGGATAGAAACGTTGTATCATCTTTTGCCACTTGGCTAGGCACCCTGCTCATAAAGCATCTCACTCGACTCGAAGCGAACTCTTAAATTATTTAAATAACCAGCACATCATATCCAAGTGTGATTAAAAAAAATGGCCAAGTGCGAGTCGGACTCTTGCACGAAAGGTTCCGTACCATTATCTATGAAACAAGCAAAAAAAATCACGTTTGTAGTATGGGAGCCCCCTAAAATACTTATTTAAATGTTTATATAAAATAATTACTATTTGTTGCTATAGCGGCAACAGAAATACATCATCTGTGAAAATTTCAACTGTCCAACTTTCACGGTTCATGAGATACAGTACAGCCTGGTGACAGACGGACGGACTGACAGCGGAGTCTTACCCCCCAAATACAGAAACGCTTATCAAAGTTTGAGTCTTGCTTAACATTTAAGTATTGTCAAAATTGACGTTTTTCCATACAAATTCTGACAGGAATTGGCCACTTAACCTTATATGCGGTGCTCAAACTTTGAGTAGCGTTTCTGTATTCGGGGGTTAGTAATAGTCTTGTTTTAACATTTGAGTACGAAACCCTAAAAACGATTCACCGTTGTATACGCATGTGTCCGTAAAAAAACGCTAGTCAATATAAGAATTAGAATTGCAACCATAAAACAGCGTGAATTAACATACACTGTGGCATGAAAAAACCATTCATTGTCTATCGGTGTATACGTTGGTGAGATCGACAACCTTTGGTCTCGTTATTAAAAATTATAAATGGACAAGTTTAAGGCTATAAGGTCTTTGCCCACTAGACTGTTCCGTCACTGGCCATGCACGGAGCGTATCCGCACCGGCAAAATATTTGACTCGAATTCGGTGCTGTTACGCTACGTGCCGAAGAGGTGCTCGCTGGTGTGGCATTGCGAGCTTGGCCTGCGATTGCGTAAACTAAGCAAAGTTCGCTAAGGCCGGTCATTGGATGGGTGACCAAAAATTTATTATCTCTAATTCCTCCGTGCTTCGGAAGGCACGTCGAGCCGTTGGTCCCGGCTGCATCTGCACTCTTTAATACCCACCAACCCGCACTGTGCCAGCGTGGTGGGGTATGTTATGACCCAATCTCCCTATATTCTTCAATTCATAAGGAAGTCCTATGCCCCAGCAGTGGGGACATTAAAGGGCTGGTGATGATGATGGCGCTACGTGCATGGCTGGTGGCGGAATGATATAGTGAGCGTTGGTTCACATAAATTGTCTGAAAGAATATTTTACTGCATGTGCCGGTGCGGATACGCTCCATGCATGGCCGGTGACGGAACGGTCTAGTGGGCAGATACCTTTAGATGGTCGTTGGAACAGTCGAACGCATGTAATGGGAACTGTTTTGTGTGTGTAATCAATCATTATTATGGAAAAGTTGCTTCCATTCCGATGCGAAGTCACATGGATGTTTGATCGATGAAAATTTCTTGAATAATATCGCGTTCACTCATCCGTTGGACACCTGCCTAGGACGTTATCATTATATAGATAAAGTTATAGCATCTCGATAGCAAACGCGCATGTAATTTATTAAAAGAGCGAAAATTGTAGAGCAAAAAGCACCTATCCATTTTAGATTGATTTATTCCTACATCAACAATACCTATAACGGAAATTTAATTTTATAACACCTATTACTATTACATATTTTTGATTCTATTTTATTTGGAAAGCTTACAGTATAGACAGTGCTCTACTAAAAGTAAATTCCGAGCTATATTTACTAAGCATCTCCGGGAAGAGAAAATGTTGATGATTACAGTCCTTAAAAAGTTACGATTAGTCATGTTATGATTAGAATGACAGCAAGCAACAAATATAAAACTGCTGTAAGTGCGAAAACGATAGACAAAAAAGTGTATGAGTGTGACAGCTGTCATATATGAACCATCCAATATTTTACAAACTTACTTATTGGACCATGTTTCTAAAACTCATTTAATTTGGTTGTTAGTTAATAACTTTTTTTGTTTTATGAAGGAAGTGTCAGTAGACGTTTGTGGTATCTTAAGCTTTACAAGAGCTTTTTCTCGTGGATTTGTCAACAGCCTGCATCTCCTTTGGGGGTCTCGCTGCCGAAGAGAAAGAGAGACACACATAGAGTGAGAGACAGTGTTTGTCAGAGGATGCTTAGGCCTAAGGGTGCCTCTAAAGACCCTGAAACTCAACTCACGTCTGCTGTGCCGCTGGTGAACCTAAGCAAAGCCAACGAACTGTTTTGATTAGTAAAACAATTAACTAAAAATGTAACCAGAGCGCTATATTCCACGGCGCAACTCACCATAGCTCATTAACATGTTTTAATTAAATTTCTCAGTTCCCACTCGATTATTGTTTAGTACAGATTTTAATTGTCCCTTTCTAATTAAAAGTCCGAATAGCAAAGTTATCTACTTAACCAATATACTGCCAACAAAAGCAGGTAAGTAATTTAATATGCTATTATTACAGTACAGCAAATACTACAACCTCGCCACTGTCACTATATTTAATTAACAATATACCTACATAAGGTAAGCATGTAGGTAGGTAGAAAATATTGGCAGTAGGTACAGTTAATTTAAAAAATAACAAATCATTACTATAACACCATACCTCCGTATGTTATTACAGAGATGGTGTATCAAGTAGTAGATTTAACAAGTAGATGTAGTAGTAGATGTAACAAGTAAGTCAATGTGGGTAATTGCCAGTTAAGCACGCACAGAAATAAGAAGCCAAGCCTACCCAGGCATAATTGAGATAAAACTGATTCGGTTATGACAAGAGTGAAGGTGATGAAAGAAAATTAATTAAATTAAAAATAGTTTCACTTTCACTTCACTTTCCTTATGAACACTTTTCGATAGGCAAGTTAATTATCATAGGCATATTCGTTTATAAATTTTATTAGATAAAATATGTTTATCCTGTCTTCTATGCTGGCCTGGGAGCGAACAAATAACGTAGAATAGTCAGCCCCGACTTATCCCATGGGTGTCGTAAAAGTCGACTAAGGGAAATTGTCCGGTGTAGACCAAAAACACCTTGGAGCATCCAAATGGTGGAGAGCAAACCACCAACAACAGCATACCCAAAGAGGGTTGATGGTGTCAGGCAAGCGGCCGGCTGTAAAACCTAAGCCTTGAGCAGTGTGGATTGGAATGTTGTCATTCCAATCACTCTCTCCGTTCATCAGTCTCTTAACATGGTCCATTCCTTCTCTTTTCTATACATTAATTCATCACTAGCACCTTTACGGTGTGATGGATGATGTGAATCAAAAGGGAGTGGATGACTTGATAACGTCTGACCGATATGAATGGAAGACTAGGCACATGGCAGGGAGAAGAAGATTTAATAAAAATAATTATGTCTCATCGAGTTATCAGATCGGTGAAGTTCGGCCTTCTACTTTTCTTATTTAGATTATAAATATTTGTTTTTTAGAAAAAACGCAGTGTCTCACGGTGCTCCACAATTTTCTAACGTTTCACAGAATTTTAGCCATTACAAAACTCCGATTAGCAAAGCTAACTGAAGCGTAACCCCACATGTTAATATTGTAATTACTAAAGGCCCAGCCGTTGAACTTGCAAGGCATGGCGTAATAAAAAATAATTACACATCGCAGGCTCTTCCGCGGAAATGTGTTTTGAAGGGAGAACCATCTTGCATGTTTCTTAGATGGTGATCGGAATGTTTGTTGATATTATTTTTGATGTTATTTTTATTTTCTACTAAGGGTTTGCGACTAAGGGTAAAGACTGGGGAGCAGCGTTCCTCTTATATACTGCGACTTACGTGCCAATAGCGTAAAGCGTTAAGCCACTGCGCTATCTGGCTCCTCGTGATGAATCACTAACATAATTTTAAATATGATCGTTCGTTGTTTGATTAAACATCACTGTACCTAGTGCCTACACCCACCGAACCCGAACTAGGAAACAAAACACAACCTCAATAGGAAGACAAAAGAATCCTTGGCATTGTCTCAAATTAAATAACGCAATAAGCATCAATTATTATGTCCACTTCTAGGCACTCGTGGATTTCAATTGACAATAAAAGGTCATTTTAGTAAAATAGCGTGACCGAACGGGTGATAATGAACAAAGGTTCGTGTGTCGCAGCGTGTGCTGGCTACTGATTGGCTAAAAGTCCGATTAGACTGGTCTATTCGAAGGTCGACGTGAGTCAGTGGGCATTAGTGTGTGCTCGGTTGGGTGTGGTCCAAGGCAGGAGCTTACTGTTTTTTGCCAAAGCCGTGTGGTGACGGCAGAGCAGAATACAATTGTCACCACGCCCATCTCTCCCGTGGGTGTCGTACTAGGCGACAAATGTAAAGACAGCCATGAGTAGTGGGCAGCAACATTCCTCTTAAACTGCGATTTTATGTGCCGGATAGATGGCAATAGGCTCGCCACCTATTACATGTGACCTAACTTAATTGGCGAAAAGTGGGTGTTTAATACACCTCTGCCTACCCACCCCTTCGGGGATATAGGCGTGATTTATTTACCTATGTTTGTCTATTGATAAAGTAATCGCCTTCGCGGTGATGCCGTCATCATCATCTTCAGCCCTCTAATGTCCCTACTGCTGGCCCTCTATGGATGGAAGAATATAGGTAGAATGGGCCATAACCCACCACGCTGGCGCAGTGTGGATTGGTGGGTATTAACCACTGGGTATTATTCTCGTAATGTAAGTAATATAAGCCGTGTGGTGACGGCAGAGTAGAATACAATTGTCATCACCCCAAAACTCTTCCGTGGATGTCGTACAAGGCGACTAAGGATAAATCATTGATGAGGAATGGGCAGCAGCGTTCCTCTTATACCACCCAGCAATGTACTGCGACTTTTGTGCCCGATAAATGGCAATAGGCTCGCCACTTATTACACGGGACCTGACATATTTGGTGAATCGTGGGTTCACCTCTGCCTACCCTTTCGGGGATATAGGCGTGATTTATGTATGTATGTATTATTCTCGTGTATAAAAGTACCCGGTTCGATCCCCAGGGGAGTACTCGGCTGGCCGCCAGGCTAGCTACCACCATCTTATCAAAATCTGTCGCCATATCTTATAATAATTTTAGCAGCATTATTGTGTTCCAACAATTTGTGATAAGATAACCAACCCCTCAGTGGTTGAGGGTTCCAGGAGAAGCCATTATCGTAGACTTGTACAAAACCCATTAGTGAGATAGGGGTGGTGCATTTCTATTCCTCCCCGCCTAATGCGTATAGTAACCTCGTCAGCTTGTAACTTGACCCACAAATTAAGTGATACAACGCGGAACCGTTTAGCTGTCCTTGTTTGGAGCATCGCGAATATGCGCGTGGAATTGTCGACGTTATTCGACGTTAATTATCATTATAAAAATAATAAGCCTACTTCTCTGGACGCCGGATGCCGTGTGGTGACGAAAGAGCAGAATACAATTGTCACCACCACCAACATCTCCTTGGGTGTCTTACAGAAGGCAGTGATTAGTAAAGGTTTTTCTTGTGGCCGAAGCAGTGAAAGGTAAACCTTCCATTGCAAGATGGGACGAGGTAAGTAATAGGTAAAGTTTACCTAATCAAAGAAAATACAAAAGGCTTTTCATAAAAATCTACCTTTGACTCTGATAGGAAAAATTCTAAAAATCGTGGTTTTTTACCAAAATAGCGCTTGAATTTTCGCCTCAAACTCAGATTGGTCTTCAATGAAAACCTAAAAGAATCTCCCTGAGCCGGTTTTCTCCGTCGTTATTCTATCCCGAGCGATATTTTAAGCAAACTATTGCTACCAAGGCTTTCAGTTAAAAACCCGTTTCAGAGAAGATACAATCTACATTGTAATTCCTCGAAAATGAGCCTTGAGCGCGACTTTGAGATACCTACGTACAAATTATAATCACGCCTATGTATCCCAGGTAGGCAAGGGGTGAATTAACACCCACGTTTTTTCAATTATGATAGATCTCATAACAATATCATTAGAGGCGAGCCTATTTAAAATTACTTAAAAAATTTATAAACGTTTTACCATGACCCGCAATTGGTAAAAACAAAGGTGCAGTGTGTACAGAGAGCGCCACGTCAGGTCAAGCACACACTCGACAGTTTCACAGTCGATCTTAAACTTTAGGTCGATCGGTTAAGGTTGAAAGTCAGTCGCGGACAGCTTTCGTCAGCACATGAAATATGATATCAGATGGATCTCTTAAATCTCAGAGACAATGAAAGGCCGGATGCCGTGCGTCTTAGGCGACCTTACTAGCACGCCTTGATCTTACTTGCCTCCGTAAGCAGACGGATTGTTCAAACATCGTCTGGATGACGGCTCTTAGGCTACACAGTTGCTTGTTAACTGTGGCCAAACCCCTAAGCACAGGGCTGTATCAATTTGTTAATTGATTTACTCGACGGAGCCGCTATATTTGGCAGTGTGCAGAATACGTAGGTGTGTGTCCAACGCAATTACCATAAGGACCAAGGACTGCACTGAATAATCAAACCAAATTAATAGCTTCAAACCGCATTCTGGGTTACTGTAACGTGCAGAGGTGACCAAATACAACAACAGTTTACCATGAAACATATTTTACTATCTGCGCTCACATCGGACAACACGCAACCACGAGCGTAGCCACGGAAATATGAAAGCCATCGATCACGAACTATGATAACTATATAATTATTAATGTTCTTCACAATATTATTATTGTCCGAGAAATATTGTATCTAAGTGTAAGGCGTAGCGTGCCGCTTGAACACACTAAAACGACTGCCGAAACTATGGGGAAAAAAATATAATTATACGACGACGCAAAAGGTTACGCGCCTATGCCATCGAACGCATTTGAATGAAGCATTAGAACAAGATAGCAAAAAATATGGGCATTAGAACGAGCGGAGCGACCGCCGTGCGACAAGGACGGAAGCGAGCCGCGGGCCGCTATTGGCTGACCACTTTTTATGCTTTAGTTCCCCTAATCTTCATTTCGAGCAACATCTGCTGCGTTAATGTTTATTCGAAATAGTTCTTTAAATTTATCGGGTTAAGATCTCATTTGCAATTCGCGCGCCGCGTCTTGTGTTGTTTTTTTCTTTCGCACTATCTATCGGCCGGTCGTTGCACGCAACATAAGTATTATTTCAATTTTTAATACATCTCCCATCGAATGGGTTCCTTTTAAGGTCAGCGTTTGTTGGAAAAGGGACCAAGCAGGGTTTTAAATTGTAATCTTTTTTGTCGGTCGGCCATTGGCTGGCAGATGGGTAGCAAGATAGTAATGGGCCTGGCTTTTTGCTACAGTTATTACTCTTGTTTGTAAATAACGTTGTAAAGTATGGTACTTCATCAACTTAGGTAGGTATATATTATTTAGATATGGTATTATACCTAGCCAACGCTTAATTAGGGTGTCAAAACTCCAACAAAAAAATAGTGTATTAATTAATTAGTAACCAACTAGGTACATTAAAGAGGGTTGTTTTGCACTTGGAATCAATAATTAATTAATTTTTAAATTTTTCATGAACTTATTTCAACATAAAAATACAATTCCAGTTTTTTTTTTAAATAAACGCAAGCTGTTTTGTTGCGTGTAGATTATGTGAAGATTGTATACGAAAAGATTCAGATCAAAATGTGAACACATTAAATTTGAGATGTTAACTTTTATTAACAATTATTATTAAGTAGCCGATGCCAGAGCCTAGTATCTTGGACAGATTACAATTTAAGACTGAGTGTACTGTAATTACCGTTAAAATTGAATCCAGTCCCGTAGCACGGGACGTGGACAAAATCTCCTCAGGGAAAATAAAATATTTTCCTCTCGCTTTAACTCCCACTAAATTCCGAGACAAAACACTGTCAAGTGGTGGAGAGAGATTTTGTCCACGTGCTAGGCCTGCTGAGGTGGGTACTACCTATAACCGACATTTGCGAACCGAATAAACAGAAAATAACTTCGACCTTTATTCTCCGATAACATCTCGCAATTTGTTGTTATTTTAATAATAATTAAAAAGGGGATTTTATTGCGCCAACAGATTCGTACTTTTTACTAGTTCTTTTTTATACAGTTTTATAAAATTGCCGAAGGTTGCGAAGATCTGGTTAATAAGTTATTTTTTAACGTTAATTGCCTATAGTAGTTGGTAAACATGTCTGAGTAAAATTATTAGTAGATAAGTGTTATAGCTTTCTTCAGTGCTGTTTTTAGATGGTTTAATTAAAAAAAACTAAACTATTTTTGCTGTTTTCGAAAACACTGTAATAGAAGGTTCAAAATGAATATTAATTTAATTTATCCAATATAAAGTTTTAAAGTAAGAATGAAAAAGAAATACTGAGTGAATGTTTTTACTATTATCAGATTTCGATGATGAAATATTATAACTTATAGCCGTGAGTGGTAAGCTTTTGAAATTTTTGTCATGTCACCTTCTTCACAAATATGAAATGGATGTGGTTATGTGCTTTCAAAGCTTATGAACTTAAGGATAGTTAGTAGCAGCCTTCTATAGGGCCTATAAAGAAGACCCCTTTGCCTTCACATCGACAGAAAAAAAGAAAAATGTATTCACGTCCAAAACAATAAGAAATGCCATGCCTTATAAGTAGATATGTGTGTAGCGCAAAAACCATTTTTAATTGCTCTGCACAGCCAAAAGGCAATAGAATTAATTTTGCTGTGTGCTAACGATGTTTTTCTCGTTACGGTAACTGTTGTGGGATTCTCACGGCCGCCTGATGGACCATGACTAATGCGCAGAATTATCGACTGAATTACTACCGACTCCAGTTCTGTGAGCTTTTCATGAAAATTTAATTTGACAGGCTGTATGATATGGACGCTCGATGTTGTTCAGATTAAAAAAAAAGTCGTTGCATAGATTAGACAGCTTTGTAAGGCAAAGGGGTCGGTCGACTGTGGGGTTTTTTATAGGGTAATTTCAGCGTCATTTCGATATTTATTGATTCCAATACTGTATAGATGTATAGAGTAGGCAGGGGAGTGGAATAGTGGGTAGGTACCTACAACTGCGATAGATAGAGTTAAATTGTTTAAACATTGGAACAATCAAACGTGTATCTTGTTAGAAAAAAATAAATTTTTATTTAAATTTAAGAATTAAAAAAATTAGATTGAAAAAAGCCGAAGTTCAGTTCAATGCGATGCGTGCTTTTAGTAGTGAAAGCGCTTCAAAAGAAAAGGGAAAAAAGAGAAAGAAATAAAAGAGGGACGGGGGACCATATACACAGTCAAATTTCATGCATTGTCAACGTTTAGTTGTTTGGCGTAAAGCGCAAAATTGTTTGCGGAAATTTGACTTAATATTGCGGTAACCTGACTTGCTGTCGCTTGTAAAAATCGCGCATTTAAAAAAATTCGTTCCACATTCAAACGCGAAAGCTAACGCCGGAAGTTTACGGTGTACCAACGAAAGAATATAAACATTTCGTCTCAATAGCTGACTATCGAGCAGGTGTACACGTGTTGCGCAAGCCGGCCCAACTATTTTAATATCGTCTTCCATTGTGAGGTTACATAACCGAAGGCTAAATTAACTAACGCTCAACTATTTGTATTGGAAATATTGGAATTGTTTCAGTGTTTAGTTAGCGGTCGCTTAGTCATGGTACGTTAGTGGTTTTCATACAATACATGCCTATATAAATCACGCCTATTTATCCCCGAAGGGGTAGGCAGAGGTGTATAACACCCACGCTTTGCCGAGTGGCGAGGCTTTTGGCATCTATCAGGCACGTAAAGTAAATCTTAGTTTATTGCTACGTGCTTAAAATTATTCATCGCTATATCTTAAGCTTAGGGAGCTTGTACGACACCCTGTTTTTAATTAATGTTTTCAAGTGCCTAAAGTACTTCAGTTTATGTACAGGCTGATTGGCCCCTGACAGTACCTGGCTGCATTAATCAGAGTAAGTATCTGTTATTGAAACTAGGTACGTCTAATAAAAACGAAAGAACAGCCACTACTTTTTGCAAGAAAACACATTTAATTAAGTCTTCGTTAACAGCGTTATTTATCGTTAGCAATAAATTGTCTACAAGTAAATATTGTTATCAACTACCCGACATTGAAATGGAGCAATTAATACGAAAGGAACGACGACGGTTGAAATTAAAAAGTGAATACTCTCGAAATTGCTTTTAAAGCGATACAATTAAGCATGCCGTAACTACACACGCTGACGTCGTAGAGCCCATAATTTAATTTCTGAACGCGACCGTAACTTGCAATTTTACAATGTTGGCATCACTGCCTAATGACAGAAGCGCGAGCGGATTCCAAAATGGCCGACGCAATAATCAAAATGATGACGCGTTTCGAATTGAATTGGTTCAAACAATTTTTATTTGTTGCTGTTTGTTGTGCCTGCAGGCTATTATAAACCATTTCATCACTTAAGAAGATACCTTAGGTGACTTCTTTCCCTTTAAATATAGCTTCACACGATTGTCTGATTAGTCACATTTAAGTACAAAGAAAATTGTGGGTAGAAAAAGTTCGTATCGTCTTGATGCAGGAATCGATCCCGCGTCTCATAGACTATACAGTATATTTCCGCGTCTTCTGCAATTCAGCCTTAGGTACCATTCGGCCAAACGTTTTTTACGTACTTCAAGATGTTCGTTGAATTTATTACGTAGGTATATTTACAACAAACACAAAGATAATAATAAAGTTTAACACTTTTTCGCTGTCTTATAGCTCTAGATATTAATTACTACTTCTTTTTATAGCATTTTTGTACCTTTAAAGTTCCAGTTCCAAACCATTAAAGTTCTGATTATTAAATTGGATTATTTGAAATAACAGAAAGGGATGTCGGTAAGTAACAACTTAAAATATATTTACTTGCACAGTTTGTAGAGCTATAATTATCTAACGCATTAAACACTGTAACTGCCAAACAATGAACCAGGGCCTGTTCCTTAAAAATGTGTAGTTTTCCGTTATTGGCTATATTGCATTTCGTCCTCATACTACCTTTTAAATTTATTTATTTTTTATTTATTTATTTGAACCACACTTACAACTATCGTTACAGGAAAAACCCAATGCGACAGTGAGGACAAAAATATTATAATCTATAACTACGGATAAAAAGAGCAACCTTTGTGAGTTCACTCAGAGAACAGTGAAAAGGGCGACTTCTTCATTGATTAAGTTAATAATCCGCATCGCATATTGATTGTGTACCTCACACTATTATAGTTATATGAAGGTGATGGATGTGAATGAGGAGATGACGAGTGCCAGAAGAGAATGGAAAAACAAACATACTGCGCCGACCCCAAATAGGATCGGATAAGGGCGATGATGACTACCTTTTATATATTACTGTGCCATTTTAAGAGCCACCACTTTCAACTTCTACGCTATATAAACAACAGCAGATTTTCCATCGCAAAAAATAGATTATTTCACAAGGAAAATTCTTAAGAACACAAACGTGTTTATCGAGTGTATTTCAAAACGATTTCCGGAATTACCTATACAACTGACCGAACATTAAGTCATTGAATTAAAAATTGAATTCGTTAAGCAAAGAATATAATTTAGGTATGCTTAAGCCACTAGAAGTGGTAAGCAAAGTTGTATTTATAGTAAAAATTTACAAACTTGTGCCTATTAGAAACCTGCATATCCTAATTGGCGAAACGTGGGTGTTGATTCACCTCTGCCTACCCCTTCGACGCTATATGCGTGATCTATATGTACTATATCTATAATTATCTACTAATATAATAAAGCTATCTACTAATATTATAAAACTGAAGAGTTTGTCTGTTTGTTTGGTTGGTTTGTTAACCGCGCTAATCTTAGAAAGTACTGGTTCAAATTGAAAATTTATTTTTGTTGTTTGATACCTAGTCCATTTATTGAGGAATGCTATATGCTTATACCTAACAACCGACATTAACGCGAGCGAAGCCGCCGGCGACCACTAGTTTAATTATATAGACTCTTTATTGTGTTCTATTATGTTTTTCATTATTTTATGCTTGTACGTACTTAAAATACTGTGAATATGTATTAACAAAGGCTTAATAATGGACAAATAATTCAATTGTCGTCGGAATATGGAGGCCACAGAACACAACATTGGATATTGGAAGTTAAAGTCCACGAGTTGAGCGGCCTTGATTCGACACAAAACGTTTCCATACCCACTAACGCACCGCCGCGTAAATATGGTAAGCAGTTATATAGTTATATGTCGGGCCCGCGTGGAATTGTATGTCATGGTCAGACGGAGCGACCGTGCGTCGATAGCTGTGACTATATATCTAATATGTTGACTGACACACAGCCGACGTGCATCGTGGTACACACGCCACTCTTAAAACTCATACTTACACAAATCCCCGAAGGGGAACGCAGAGGTAAATTAATATTAATACCTACGTTTTGCCAATTGTGTTAGGTCATAGGGGGCGAGCATAAATATTGCCATCAATCGGACACAATCCGTCATCGCTGTTTTCCCTTAGTTGCCTTATTATACGACATCTCTGTCCATTACTCATAGCTGTCTTTAACTTTAGTCCCCATAAACGATCCCCGCGGTTGGATGGGGATGGTGACAATGGTATTCTGCTGTGCCGTCAACATACGGGTTTTAAAACGACATGTGGTTAACCCAAAAATTTTGATATTCCGCTATTAGGCTCTCGCGTTCGTTTTTATCCAAAATAGAGCTTTAAACACATTCACAAAAACGTCTTTAGGTACCTACCTAATGCTCACCAAAAAAATCTTAAATTCCTACCAAAATTTATCATTATTTGATGAGCATTGAGCTTTTTCCAGTGAGTAAATATATTTTTTGTTAGTTTACATTTGCATTTAAAGTCCCTATATTAAAACAAAAAATATCGTGTAAAAATATCGACTACCATAACACTTGTAATACAAACGGTTTAATTAAGCCCAATGAAAAACAAATTGCCTACATTGCCATTTAAAGGTCAAATTCGCTCAGCTCAGCTCTCAAAAGTATTCGAAATATTAAATGTAAGTACCAATATCTAATTAAAATCACGGTCGACTATATTTTCCTTCCTTGTGCATTTTCATAGTTGAATCCTAGGAATGTTTAGCAATAAATAGACAAACAATGCAGCTTCCTTAAACGATCGTTACCTTCTAATTTAAAAGAGAAGAACGTAATTATTGTTTAAGGTTAGTAGTGATGGTTTAGTAACTTAAACGTTAATTTTTAGTTTTTTTTTATGTTTTTATATATTTTTAATTCTATATTTTATAGATGAATAAGACTAAAATTAAACTTTCGAAAAATTTGGTTGAAAAAGTTGCTTTTCTGTCCAAAATAGGTATGTTTCTTATGACCGAAATCGAAAAACTTGCGGAATTTTTCTATTCACTCGTTTCGGTAATTCGGTTAATTATGTTCTGACTAAGTACAGCCATTGTTTTAATAGATAATTAGGTAAGTACCAACCAATAAATGGAATGCAAAATTTTAAGGAAAATAACGTTTATTGTGGCATTTGATTGTTTCTGGCCAATTATATCAACATTGGCAGTTTCTAGGCATATACAAAACGTTAAGTGACGTAATTACAAATAAGATAAAGATAAGAACTAGGTAATGACAGATCTGGGTTATATTTATTAAAAATAAATAAAATCCCAAAGTCTTGGCGATTAGCTTTTCGCCACTGAAATGCTTATGGTAATTTGGTTTCAACATAGGTCTCTACATAGATAAAGACATCACACCTTTCTTCCACAGGGGTAGGCAGAGGTCACATCTTTCCTCGTGTTACGATCCTTAGATAGGTACTTATTACTTCTTTCGCTTCACCCAATGTAATTAAAGACCTCATTCATGCCCGTCGGTTTCGGGTGCTCTTTTTACAGGTAAACATTTAATAATAGCGTTATTATACCCACTGTTTTTAATACCAGAAAAACTATCCTTAGGTTCAAAGTTACACTTTTATTTACCCAAAAGATTTTTATTTCAAGATTTAGTCAAATTGTAAATTATTACTTAATAAATCCATGCCACTCACCACAGCGCGTAGCTAACATTTTTAACGACACATAAAAATGCAGACTAAATTTTTAATTTTTTTAAACTTGTAAACAAATATTCCGTATTTAGATTAGATTAGACACTCGTACGCACCGAGGTCTGTCAAAAAACGAACGGCCAATAGGACGTTGCCAAACATCCATATCGAGACCACATACATAACTATAGGCTATGACTGTTCTAATTCTAAACTGAAATCATCCTATAACCGCGCAATTCGTAGCTACGCCCATAATGTCATACCAAAACCGACCAATGCCATGTCAAAGAGAAACACCAACTTATTGGTTCACGTAAATATTTAACGTGGCACGTTTATTTTCAGCGGGATAAGGTTGAAATTAGCTTGGCGTTAGTCTGACCGGCGCACGCGCATAGTTGCCTGTGAGTCAACAAACACAGTTGTGAATGGGTGCGCGCACACATGCGTAAGCAATGTCACGAAATTCAACCCGTTTCTAGGTTAGAGCCTGCTCTGGGTAGGGTGACCATGAATTGAGAAATATGCGAGCACGAGTTTTATCTATTTTTCAATTTCTAAATCTCCGTGTAATATTATTAAGTTTAAGGAACACTTTGCTTTATATCTATCAGTCGATACAGACGTGATTTATGTATGTAATTTTTATGATATTAGTAAAGAATAACGTTTATAGTATATAAACGTTTTTTTTTAAGGGAAGCTTTAAGTGTCGTAAAAAAATCGATAAAACAAAAGCCAAGCTGTGTACCTACTTATTTTAAAAACATTCGAAATTCGAAGTTTTAGAGAAGGTAGTAGAAAATAAATATTAGTTTCCTTTGGTTACACATCTGTTTTATAACGTATAATAATTGTAACACTAGTGCTAATCTATTGTGACACAATCAAGAACATGTTACAATGACCTTCTTTTCGCTAAAGGAAATATAGGATACGCTTGTATCGTACAAATTCAGATATGATAGAGTCTATTTGATGCAGTGATCTTGTGGTGTCTAACGTCCTTGTTTGCAGCGCTCTAGATATTTGATAAGTTACTGAGATCTGTTACTATGTAACTCTATTTTTGATTAGCTAAAATTACTGAGCACTTGCTTATTATTTTACCACCAAGTACCAAACGATATGACTAATTAGGTACTGAGAATTACTTAGCTGTAGAGTACTGGCCAAGTGTATTTATTACAATTAGTTTTATTCTCTTCCATGTCTTGTTTGTGGTATACAATTATTAACGAAGGAGCTCAATTGCGTAAATTATGCAATGTTCGCTAAGGCTGGTTAATTGATGTGTTACAAAAATATTAAGTACCTATTATAAAATCTTGAGTTTCTCCGTGCTTCGAAAGGCACGGTAAGGTACATGCTGGGTTCATGCTGTTGTTGATACGCCATGCAAAAGGGATTATTGGCCCATTAAGACCTGTGCCCTAGCAATGAGGGCATCAAAGGTCTTATAAATGATAAACATATTAACCTATATTAGTTCAAACATGAGCATATTTTTTTACAAATAAACCGTTTTTTTAATGTAATCGTTAGTAGATTTTATTACTGTGCGAAGAATTCGTACATACTTTAAGCCCATAGTCCCGTATGCTACACAAAATAGTACACGTGGTAATTAAGTTCCCATCTATCACATTTGTTAGGTACATGTAAACAATTTTATATACAAAAGTGTCCGTTTTAGGCAGCATGTCAGCTTTACATTTTCGATACAACGTATGAGAAGAGATGACGAACATGTGGCCTTAAGCAGCAGCGGTAGCTTGTTAAAAAGCAGTTAAGTCAATGCATTCATATTGCAATCCGTTTTTAGGACAAGTCCTCATTGCGACAAGTTCATGGCCACCCCACTCCGGTGACCTTGTCTTGTATCGAGCCGCGATCCACGGTGATTCAGTGTTATTGATGGTGTGTGTACAGCTGGCATTGCACTGAGATTACTCTCTGGTACCTCTTAACGCGTCGAGACAAGGGCTATTTTCGCACGGCCGCGGTGGAGTTCACGTAGGACCAGTTGTTATTCAATGCAGCTAGCTGTGTGGAGATTGCATGAATTCTTGCATGATACGGTGCAAATGAGATGTTTTAGTAACAGATTCACAGCTTTAGTAGTAGATGGTTTGTTGATATTTTAAGAGCTAGGGTTTGGAAGTTTAACGACTGCGACGGTTTGGACAAAATTTAGCCTAAAGTTGATCCAAAGCGGATGGATGGAAAAATATAGGGAGAATGGGTCATAACCCACTACGCTGGCTCAATGCGGATTAGTGGGCGTTGAGGACCGAGCATAAAATAAAATCTCGTACTTTTACTCCGTGAGCTGTTTCATTATAAATTTTCACTAGACCAATTGTTTTATAAATGTGATTAGTATAAAAATGACACTAATAATTTTGAATACTTAATTATTGCCATAGAAAAAGCCAAGAGGCTGTTACAGTGCTGTTCGCTAACAGTGGGTATTAACGACTTTATGCGAAACGTGCGGTGGAACTCGAGATAATAAATATAATTTTTTTTTTCCATCTAAATTGACTTTGTAAGGGCTGCCAATCTACTTCGTAGACAACTGGATCGTGATCATAGATTTTGATCAACGGATCGCTAACGAGATTGACTGTATACGAGCAACAAGTGATGTACCAGCTCTATACTCAGCTGTAGCTATATGAATACTGTGCGTACCTATTACATGCGCATGCGACCTTGCGACTGTAGCGCGTCCCACGCGATTCACTATCCATCTGCTAGTAAAGTATGATGGTTTTGGCGCTTTCAGATATCATTGCTACAGTTTAGCGCTCTCGGCCCACGATTGCGTAAACTAAGCCATGTTAGCAGAGGCCGGTCATCGGATGGGTGATCGCAGCTCAGCTAACATGACCACCAAAACACGATATTATGACAAAGCCATTTATCCCTTTGAACTATCAAAAATCTATGAATTTTTGACAGCTCAAAGCGATAAATGGCTTTATCATATATCGTGTTCTTCCCCGTATTCTTCCATCTACTCTCTTTTACTAAGTGGAATAAATGTATTCATGAGTTAATAAGGAATACTTAAGAGTAGAGAAGTAAATAATTAAATTTAAACCTTTCTAGCTCTAGTGTCCATTACCTACTATGTGTGTTACGTAAAGGTGGAAACTCGCTAGCTACTAGCTTTTCCCCGCGGTTTCGCTCGCGTTGATGTCTTTAAATAACTGTCATTAGAAATATAAAAATGACAGCGCATGCCAAAAATTAATATTAAAGGCAAATTTTGGACACCTTAGCTTACATTATTGTATTTTTGGTAGAGGTCGTTTATTAAAAAATAGGTATAGCTATTTTACTCCCTCATAATGTAAGCTACATTATGCGGGAGTAAATCTTTTTGGTGGGAGAATTTTATAAATCGGTTTAGTGGTTTAGGCGGGAAAGCGTAAGAAACAAACAAACTCGAATTAGAATTTATAATATTAGTTTGAGTTAATTATTATTATTATTCTATGTATTTAAGTATTTATTATCATAATATTGTATGTTTGCCAAATAATAAATAAATAAAAATGAGCAAGAACTGTGGTCTCGATTACGTAGACATTAAAAGATGTCATTAAATAAACGATGATAACTTTTTTTGTAGAATTATTGATCTCAAAATTAGCATTGTTAAATGTTTGATAATAACCACTGATTACCATTCTCATTAAACTGACACGAATACATTAAAAAAATCCGATAAATAACATTTAATTGTGAGGCAAAGAGCTTAATTACGTTTTAACATGAGCCTATAAACGTGACGCAGAATCAAATCAAATGATAAAAATTAATATTTCCTATCGAACCGTTTTAATTCGTTCGTGGTGTAATTCGTCGTAAGAATACGTTTTTGTTTCATTGGATTGTTTTAATTTTCTATATGTCGATAACATTTTCATTAGATAAAACATGTCTGTATATTTTTTCTGTAGAACATTTTTGATTTTTCTGTTTTAGATTTGTCAGCACCCGGCACACATTTCAATTAATTTTTAGTTTCAATCTGTAAGAAGAAACATATTTAAATGTTGTTATTTGATAAATAAATATTCGACGTAGCTCGCTCTCTTTGAAATTTGACATTTCTACAAATTTTTAAGACACCTAGGTACGTGCATTTTTTTTTAATTGGCTTAACGTTTCTGGATACAAGTCCTTAAGGAACTGTCTTTGTATACTTTCGTTTACTTTTCTTAATTTTAAATGAATGATATATGAATGAATGAAAATAATGTATAATATGAATGAATGATCTTAATGCATGAAATGTATTTTAAATTAAAATATGGGTGAAACACACTTTAACGCATCTAAGGACTGCTTGGCGCGAGTCTAATGGTAACAGTTCATGACGGTGACCGATGAGGTGGTGAAAACCATTATAAAATTCTCAACGTCAAACACGGCACAACACTTTTATTTCAATGATTCTTCATAGTTGAACATCAACACGGATCCTTAGGCATCAAAATAACACCACTTTTACTACTCAAAGTCCACTCTGAAACAATTTTTGAATGATTAAAATAAAATCAAAAAATTTGACTGACGCCATTGAAAGCCCGCCAAGCACTCTAGGTACGTGCATATAGCCAGGTATTACCAGCAGGCTTTAAGGTAAAGGTACCTAATTTCTACTAAGTTTTTACCCTAACCTTTTAATTGGGTATTATTTGAACATTAGGTATAATATAAATGTTAGAAAAATTACTTATCACAAAGAAAATTGTGGTCAGAAAAAGTTCCAAAAATGATATAAACCTTTAGTCCCGCACGAAGACTATAATTTTTTGAACTTTTTCTAACCAAAATTATCTACTTTCTTTTAATTAACGATAAATTCTATGAAGTTCTCTATTGCCTCGCTAGTAGTACCAATAGAAATTGTTATTAAATTTTTTATCACATTTTTCGACTGTTATAAACTACTTTTTATCCACAAATGTTTTAAAAACCTGGCAATACTTGAGCTGTCAGTCGCCATCGCCATATTCGTTGGCTCGTTAGAACAATTAGCGGTCATTAATCACGGTGACGAACAAACGGACTGGTTAACGTTTTGATGCATGTGAATATGAGGCGATCGAAAACGGACGATAAAGTAATTGGAAGGGCAATGCACTCTGTGCATGTTTTTAGGTGACACATTTTTAAAAACGTCGTGTCACTTTAACAGTTTCGATATAAAGCTAAAACTAAAAACTGTTTTTTTTTATTTAATGCCGTGTGGTGACGGCAGAGTACAGTACAACTGTCACCACCCCAAATCTCTCCCGCGGATGGCGTACAAGGCGGCTAAGAGTTAGAGTAAGCAGCGTTCCTCTTATACAACCTAGCAATGTACTGGGACTTTTGTGCCCGATAAATGGAAATAGGCTCGCCACCTTACTTACATGGGACCTAGCATAATTGGCTAATCACCTCTGCCTGCCCCTTGGGGGATATTGGCGTGATTTATGTATGTGTGTTTACTTTAGTTTTATTAGAACGGTGATGACGACAGAATACAAGGCGGCTAAGGTTTTAAAGGCAGGCAGTATTAATAAAATAACGCATGCTAACGTTCACCTTAGAATGACATTAAAAAATTTTCATGATTGTAAACAATAAATTGCTTATATCTCGTAACTCTATAAGTATGAAGTAATTTTCTTATATCTTTGACGTATTTAATGTTTATATGTTTGGGCAGTAGAGTGCTTAGTAGCTATAGCCAACAGCATGTAAAACCATACAAAAATGACTTCAATCACTCATCAACCTTAACTTGTAATCGATTGAAAAATACACATTTGTACACCTGGGGGCCTACCGCCTAACTCGATTGCTGATGATAGCTATATGCACTGCACAGGCAATGCACTGCTTACGGCTATAGCAGCCATGCTGAATTTTTAGGCAGTACGGATTTTGTGCCAAATTCATACAAAATCATTCGGTGATCATTCGATCAAAGCTGTCGCTAATAGTTTAGGTACATTTGGTGCGAAATGACAGCATAACGTCATAAACTATAGCTTTTGCTTTAGCAATCGAGTTAGGCGGTAGGCCCCCTGATGTCTTGTTAGTTGTACTTATCCATATCCATAATAATATAAAAATTATAGTACTTCTACCAGTGATGAAATCAAATGGTCCAGCCGGTGGTAATTAAGTTAAAATAATAATTAAACGAATGTAGAGTTCACCCTTTCACTACTTTTCTGTTCGAAAGGGATGAATTTCGAACTCCAGAAGGAGATCGAATTCGAAACATTACATCGATCCTGAAAAATATTCATTCAGTACCTAATTAAATTATAATTCAATCCGCGCTTGTGTCTTTATTGATCACAATAACCTATGATATTTTATGTCACACCCTGACAATAAAGTGGACTTTTCCGCAAGCTACTCGTACTGAAAATCCCACTTCCTGGGGGCCTACCGCCTAACTCGATTGCTAAGCAAAAGCTATAGTTTCTGACGTCATGCTGTAATTTCGCACCAAATATACCTAAACTATTAGCGATAGCTTTGAACGAATGATCACCGAATGATTTTGTATGAATTTGGCACAAAATCCGTGCCGCCTAAAAATTCAGAATGGCTGCTATAGCCGTAAGCAGTGCATTGCTATATAGCTATCATCAGCAATCGAGTTAGGCGGTAGGCCCCCAGGTCAGGAGGGGAAATAAAACTAGGATTTTTACCTCTGGCTATAAAAAAGGAAGGCTCAGATCGCATATTTATCACTCTCGCATTCTTCATCGTTCTGTCGTCCTTGGTATATAATATAGGTACTATTGTGATCTACCCACTATATATTTTTACGTCACCATTGTTTTATCTAAATTACAGTTTGCGTTTTAGAGTGTATCTAGTTGTGGATTGTACAAATAATGTTAGTTCACACATTAATTTAAGTGTTGCAGATAGCCTTGGCAGCTGTAACAGCCTTATCTGGCACACGATACACATGTAACTCAATCACAAATCATAGTTTCATTGCCATGTTCTTACGTGCTAAAACCTACACAAATCACGCCTCTTCATCCCCGAAGGGGTAGGCAGAGGGCAATAACATTATAGAGAATCATTATAGAGAAACACCCTGTTCAAATATAACCGTTTTTGAGATATTTGAATTTAGCTAACAGCTTAGATATTTTGAAATGTGTGAGTTTTAATAATACATGCTATTATTTGATTATTTCATGTAAAATAAGATGCTTTATGACCTCAATTGGCAATATTGCAGGTACCTAAAATTAATAAGTAAAACGTTGTAGACGATTAAAACTTAAAAAAAGTAATAAAAATCAGTGTTGAATGATGATTGATTGACATGATTTTTTTTGATGTTAGAAAAGTGATTACTAAGATAATTGTAGTTAAAAAGTGCCTAGTAGATAATTTTTCGAACATTTTCTAACCAAAATATTTTCTTTGTAATATATTTTCTAACATTTATACAATGTTCAAATAAATATCAAAATAACAACCAACATAATGTGCTAACAGGAAAATTACCCATTTAGGTAGGTATAGGTATAGCATTCTGTGCAGATCCAAGGTTGCCTAGACAAGGCAAACGAAGTTCCGGGTTGGGCGGCAATATTTAAAGTAAAAACAAATGACTGGCCGGCAACGCATTGCGCATGTCAATTAGACATGTTGGTGCTTTTGTGAATACATTTTGAGTATATAGATGGAATTATTAGAAAACTGGTGACGGCAGAGCAGAGTACAATTGTCACCACTCCCCCATCTCTCCCGTGGGTGTCGTACAAGGCGACTAAGGGTAAAGGCAGCGATGTGTAATGGGCAGCAGCATTTGTCTCATACCACCTAGCAATATAAAATAACTGCGATTTATGCGCCTGACATAATATGGCAATAGGCTCGCCACCTATTACCTATATGGGACCGAACATAATTGGCGAAAAGTGGGTGTTAATTTAGCTCTGTCTACCCTTCGGGAATATAAGCGTGATTTATGTATGTATGTATTACCTATTAGAAAATTTATCTAGCAAACTACTGCGAGTAAAGTTCCCGGTGAATGGCAACGGGCTCACCCCCTATAAATTGACAGCTGAAAGAAGTTGGTAAAACGCGGGTTGTACGTACATTAATTAAATTATTATCATCTTCTATGATTCTCGTTTGGCTTGTTAAAACCTTTAACCAAAGTATACCTAATTCATATAGGTAATCCAGAAAGGTGCATAGCATAGTAGGTACTTACCCATTACCTACATTACAGCTTTATTAACAGTTTGACGCGATCTGCAATCTTTATAACAACAACGAATCATATTATCAGGTTGTAAAAGCTGACTACGTTGTCATTGCACACTAAGCGATAGTTTATTGTTTAATAGTTACAGTTTGTATGCTTTCAACTGTAACATATAAAGGCTAATTTATACTCGGCAAAATAACTTATTTAGGACGTCGACGTGTGGTGGTGTGATGGATGATGTAAATCAAAAGGAAGTGGATGACCTGATGACGTTTGACCGATATTAAAGGAAGTGGAAACACACTGACAACAGATAAACTGGGAACAGCGCAGGAAGAAGAAAAAAAAAGCTATACCTATAATATGTATTTCTTCTGGTCCATTAAAATGTCAATCCAACCCTACATGCTATGGTATCGCTGATATAGACACTTGACTATTTATATTAAGGTGAAAATGTGATATGCCACCCTCATACAAGGCTTATCATAGTTGATATAAGGATTACCTTGTACCCGTCCTTATCATCAAATAGGTGATATTTCTTATCAAAATTATACTTAAAATGGCGTCGCGATATATAAAATTACATGTCTCCTCTGCAGCTACAAGTATTTACCTACTGCAGCACTCAGAGACGTCAATTTAACTATAATGAGTACTTTATGAAAAAAAAAATCCATCAATGATATTTCAAAATCCGTCTAATTCCGAGGCCTGTGCGAACTATTCGACTATATTACAGATAAAATACTGTTTTTTAATTTCATTTGGGTAGAACATAGTTTTATCCAAGAGATCAAAAAAGGGCCATCGCGCATTTCATTAAAAAGTTAAGCAAAATTTACAAAAACGGAGGCCGCTACGAAATATGCCAATATCTATTCTACACTATTCACTTAGTCAGAATTGTCAATGTATTTTTGTTTCTGAGACCAAGAACGTCAAAATTGGCCATTTTACGCAAAAATCACTGTCAACATGTAATTAGGGCTCTAACTGCCGCACTCAGAGATGTCAATTAACTTTAACGAGTACTTAATACAAAAAAATGTCAATCAAAACTAGACCATAGACCCAGCAAGAATAGCGACTAGTTTTGAATTGACATGTTTTGACATAAGTACTCATTAACGTTATTGACGTCTCTGAGCGCGGCAGATAATGTACACCATAACTCAGTAGATAAGATAAAAAGGCTACATTTTTGTTTTGTATGCTGCAGAGTTGGGAGCGAATGGGTATACAGAATGTTTCAAAGTATGTTTTGAGTTGCATCTATCGTGTTTAAATGAACGAATTATTTCGAAAACTGTCTTCGAACTCAACAAAGTTTACATGCGCAGAGGAGTTTCTTCTTTTTTAGTACCAACACAGCAACCAGTTGTATTCGGCCAGATCATCTATGAGGATAGTTCTAACGGAACAGGTTTTGGCGGAAACAGGTGCGTAGTAATTAGCTCTCGGAGCTCCACGGTATGTACAACCGTTAACACCTCACGGCAACCTTATCTCGAGGCACTAAGGCCAATAACAGCTTGGCACCGCTGTTCATACGCCGTTTGTATCTGATAAAGTGGCACGAAGGAGTTTTAATATCAAACGTATAAATAAAATCTGGAATTATAAGCAGTTAAAAGCTAAGTAGTGCTATCTCTGTCGTCTTCTGGCGTAATTGGATGAAGTGAAGCTAATGGATTTAATCCGAACGGAATATGATTTATAAGGGAGGATATTTATTATTTTTTCGGAGAGTACTTCTTCATTTTAGTTGTTATTTATGAAAACGGTTTCTTGACAAAAATGCTGCCTGGATAGAACTTATTGCCTAGTGGTATCTTAATGACGCAGTGGCTCCGTAAGCGTAGGTAAACCAAGCAAAAGGCATGATGACAATTTTGAAAAACTACACCACGTTGTTTTTACGTATCTAACTTTACCAAATGGATTACATTTTTGTAAAAAATTCAGATTTTCATAGATAAAACATGTTTGGGGAGAATGAAAATTAAAATTTACAACAACACATCAATGATGTGAGTGACATCACAGTAGCGTAAAATGACAGATTCTCTACAGAGTGATTTTGATTGGCAATTAAAATGTCGAAAAAAAGTGACGTCACGCGCCGTTAACCAAATATAGCGGATTGCTATTTTTTTATTTTTATAAAGTAAATAAATATTATAATGTTTTCTTATATTTGCACGAGCACTACACATTTGAAATAAAACAACTTTTACGGATAAGACTCGCGTATAATTTGGTGTTTGGCATATTAATTATTTAACCTGACGTTTCGATCACTTTACAGTGGCCGTGGTCACGGGGGGACTAAAGATGACAGGTGTCCTCACAATAAAGTAATAATTAACTACCGTCATAATATTTGATATTTTAGGTGTTCCGATTTACACAAACAGAGCTTACAGTATCATTGTTTTTGGCAGTATGTGGACGGTGTTGGGATTTAATTATTCTAATAATTGGGTCCCAAGCAGCAGTTTCTCTTCAGCAAGCAGCAGTTTCTCTTTTGCTAGAATTTGCGGTTTATCAAATCTTAAATAATGGTTGGGTCCGTCTAAGGCATGTTCACATACTGCAGATTTTGTTTCGCGCCTATGTTTCACATCAGCTATGTGTTCTTTTACCCGGGTCCCTATACTTCTTTTTGTTTGGCCTATATAGGAGAGTCCACAGTCACAATCTATCTTGTAAATTCCTGCATCTTCAAGGGAGATGTTACACTTTACAGGTCTTAGAAATTGGTTTATCTTCTTCAGCGGCTTGAAATAAGATTTAATGGAAGCACGCTTCAAGATGTTCCCAATCTTGTCAGTGACACCCTTCAAGTAAGGTAGTATAGCAGGTTGACGTTCGACTGTTGCCGGTTTCACTCGACCTCTGCGACAGGGCTTTGGTACTTGCAGTTTATTACTCCGCAGTACTTGCTTAACGTGATTTAGTTCTGATGCCAGATGTTGACTGTCACAGATGCCGTGCGCTCTCTGAAACAAAGATTTGCCCACGGTAGATAGCTGACTGGGATGGTGGTGAGAATCACCATTGAGGTACCTATCAGTATGGGTAGCTTTCCGATACACTGTGTGGCTCAAGCTATGGTCAGGATTCCTTATTATTAATATATCTAAGAAGGCTAGCTTATTATTTGCCTCCAACTCCATAGTGAATTGAATTTTAGGGTGAATGGAGTTGAGATGTGATAAAAATGCAGATATTTCATTAGTTGGCAATATTGTGAAGGTATCGTCTACATACCGCTTGTAGAACCTGGGTGTTATAGGTGATGTGCTCAAGGCCCTCTCCTCAAAGTCCTCCATAAAGATATCAGCAACTATGGGTGACACCGGGGAGCCCATTGCGACACCATCTATTTGCATGTAAAATTCCTCTCTCCACAATAAATAACCAGATGTTAAACAGTGTTCTAAGAGATCTTTTTATTTTAAATAAATATTAATCACATTTAGGTTTAATCTAAGAACAAGTTAATTTTTTCGAATCTCCATATCCTACTGCTTAATGTTTCGGATTAGGTTTTACAGCCAGCCGCCTGCCTAACACCACCACCATTGGGTATGCTGTTGTTGGTGGTTTGCCCTCCACCATTCGATTGCCCCAAGGAGCTCATTGGTCTACACTGGACAGTCTCCCTTAGTCGTCTTTTACGACATCCTTGGGGTCAATCGGGGCTGACACATTGTGTTACTTTTTCGCCCCCAGGAATAGAAGAAATATTATAGAAATGTCAACACCATGTGGTGACGGCAGAGTAGAATACAATTGACACCACCCCAAATCTCTCCCGTGGTCGTATGTACAAGGCGACTGAGGATAAATCACTGATGAGGAATGGGCAGCAGCGTTCCTCTTATACCACCTAGCAATAGAACTGCGACTTTTGTGCCCGATAAATGGCAATAGGCTCGCCACCTATTACATGGGACCTAACATAATTGGCGAAACGTGGGTGCTAGTTCACCTCTGCCTACCCCTTCGGGGATATAGGCGTGATTTATGCATGTATGTCAACACCATAAATTAGCAGTTTTCAAAATGCCTAAGTATTAACCAATGTCGACTACGTAATTCCATACATTCAATAATATAGACAGTATTGGTACAAGGTTGAAGCCTTGTGCGGTAGATTTTGTTACGCTGGGATAATGTTACTGACAAAATTGTACTATTGGGTGTCCCCTTTTTATTGTATTGTGAAGAACATGAACTGTAATTTGTAAAAAAGAAAATTGTGGCTAGAAAAACTTCGAAACATTATAGTCTTAATAACGTCTTGGTTGGACGTGTCGTGTGGTATGGGCATCAGTCCGGATTGCAGAGGACGCGGGTTCGATTTTCGCATCAAGGCTCAAGAGAAAATTATACGAACTTTTTCCAATCCCAAATTTCTTTGTAATGTTATCGTTACTATTGCGATTACATAACTATTTAAAATTTGACAGCCTCTCATTTTGCACTCTTTTAGCAACTGAAACTGTAAAATCGTATTTAAATACATAGATAATGTCAAAAGCAACAATTTCACTAAATTCACTCCAGAATAATAATTGTTAGCAAAAGAGCTACGTGATCAACCTGCAGACTGTTCACGAGTGTAAAAAATCTATTTAATTATTTTATTTTTATAATAACATTATCAGCGTATCAGACAGATTTGGACGAGGTCCCATCTAACCCCAAAATTAAACTACAAACTTACAAAAACAATAACCAATCACGCGTTACCTACCGCATATCGAGCCAGCCAATCAGAATTAAAGACTGCAGGTTAATTGTGGCATTAGTGAAAAACTAATATGGTCGAAACAGGAAGTGTGTTGACTCAACTACCTACCTATATACCTATTATATTCATAATCAGTATGTTGAAGTTTCTGTATAAAATTTTCCTTATCGAAACTATGCAACTATGGTCGGTTAAAATTCAATTTATTCGTTAGCTAGATACACTATATTTACAAGACTTTTCATATGAAAAAATAAAAAATTGTTCAATAGCTGCTAAGGTCGAAATATGTCTTGACCTGACTTGGATTTTTCACCTCAATTCAGAAAATTCTTTTGTGTAAATTGTAGTGCTCGTGCAAATTACAAGAGAACATCATCGGATTTTTGACAGTTCAAAGCGATAAATAGCTATATCTTTAACATATCACCAAATAGGCTCAGGTATTCAATTTAGGCTTATTCAAGTGTGATTTTTGACAGTTCAACGCGATAAATGGCTATATCATATCACGTTTCGGTGGTCATGCTAGCCGGGCCGGTGTCTCTATGTTACAGTGAAACCTCTTACCCCCGAATACAGAAACGCTAATCAAATTTGGGGGACTGCTTAAAAAGTTAAGTGGCCATTACCTGTCAGAATTTGTATGGAAGAACGTCAATTTTGATAACATTTAAATGTTAAGCAAGACTCAAACTTTGATTGGCGTTTCTGTATTCGGGGGTTAGCCGGTCAAAAGTGTTTTTGACGGGCTAAGAGTTTTAACTATGGTTGGTTTTGTATGGTTTTCACTATGGTAGCATGTCCGTTAAAGGCAATCTTCCCTTACACATGTGGCTTGGTATGCGTCAAGGGGTCAAGGAACTTGTGTCTAAAATCCAATTGGACACTCGTCACCGAAACTCGCTATCATTATGCACCGGTCGTGGCCTAAGCCGTTATCTAGTCAGGAAAAAATTCCGCCCACTGCCTTTCTCACTTACGGTATTTCGAACGCGAGAGCGGGACAGCTGGCGGACCTCGCGTGCGCTAGAACGGGACCGCGGCATTTTTGTGCGCTCCCCACTTGGCCTAAATTGAGGTTGTATTAAAGTATTTGGCGTACAGATTTGTTTGAGTTGAAGTTGCTTAATGAAACTACGATCATGGCAATATGTCTGCTTTGTAATATTATATTTGTAATCGCTGTCACGGTATTTTAAAAAAGACAGTCTCTACAAAAGCGTGTGGTGACGGCAGAGCAGAATACAATTGTCACCACACCAAATCTCTCCGGGTGTCGGGTGTCGTACAAGGCGACAAAGGGTTAAAACACTGATGAGGAACGGGCAGCTCTGTTCCTTTTAAGTATACCACCTAGCCATGTACCTACTGCGACTTTCGTGCCCGATAAATGGCAATAGGCTCGCCACCTATGACATGGGACCTAACATAATTGGCGAAACATGGGCACCAAAGTCGCGGTGCGTATAAAAGGTGGTATAAAAGGAACGCTGCTGCCCATTCCTCATCACTGTTTTAACCCTTTGTCGCCTTGTACGACACCCGCGGGAGAGATTTGGTGTGGTGACAATTGTATTCTGCTCTGCCGTCACCACACGGCTTTGGGTATTCAATATTATAATTAAGTACAGAAACCATATAACCAACAATTTGAAATCAAAAATTCAATAGAATACGTTTGCAAATCTAAAATAATGAATATGCAGTTACTTCACGTTCGTTCCAAGGTCTCAATACATGTAACTACCTATTTAAGTTAACAAAACAAAATGGTGACCACACGTGCGCATTTAATGACTCACAGAATAAACATTGAGCTTTATCACTTTAGCGGGTACAGAGGGCAGCAGGTGAAGGGTGTCGCTTCACAATTTTTATTTATTTATTTATAGCACAAAACCTACAGTTCTTCTCCCTGCCCTTATCCCACTCTAAGTAGAGTCAGCACAACATATCTCCATCTTCCACTTGAGACGTGAGCTCAGCATGAACTCCCCCCCTCTTTCTCATATCATGTTTCACACAAGGCGACTACGGGTAAAAAAACGACGAGTAATGGGCAGCAGCGTGCCTCATATTGTCTTGTCCACCTAGCAATATACTACGATAAAGCCGTTTCTTTGCTGATTTGATATTTGGTGCCCGTTAGATGGCAATAGGTTAGCTCGTCCCCTATAATATGGGACCCTTTTTTTTTTTTTTTTTTCGAGTGGACCACATTTCCGCACCATATCAGCCGCTAGCTAAGCGGCTGACGTGTGTGTGACGTGACTCGCCCAACTCTTTCAAGTCGGGAATACCCACTAAACCACTCCGGTGTTCCCCTAGCCCTTCAAGCGGGGAGATTCTGGGATCCGCCTTGAGGCAATTCACCAGTCTCTCCCCAGGGATAATAGAGGACCATAATATTGTTGACGAAACGCGGGTGTTACCCATGTCTGCCTACCCCCTCTGGGATAAATAAGTATTTATGTATGTAGGTATGTCTTTTTATTACATGAGCGAATTTTATAAACACAGTGCCTAAATGCTTTAGACCGCATAACGGCCGTTATTTCAGTTAGACTTTCTAATCCAGGTCAAAGAGTGTGCGATGAAAGTGTGGAGTACATCGCATTGTAACAATTCCCGTTGTGACGCTCTGATTAGTTCATTCGTCAACGAAACATATCTGCTGCAAAGTGATACTTAGCTAACTTAACTGTGGATGACTATGGTCCGCGCTAGGCTGTTTTTCCACCCTAAACAATAACAATAAGCACTAAGCACCTTAGGGCACTCGAATGGTGGAGGGTAAACCACCAACAACAGCATACTCAAAGAGGGTTGGTGTCAGGCAGGCGGCCGGTTGTAAAACCTAAGCCAAAACCTTGAGCAGTAAGGATTGGAATGTTGTCATCCCAATCACTCTGGATTGGATTGGAATGTTGACATCTCTTCCCCTCCGTTAATCTGTCTCTCGACATGGTCCATTCCGTCTCTTTTCTATACATTCATTCATCACTAGCACCTTTCCGGGTGCTGGATGATATAAATTGACGTCTGACCGATATTATTAGAAGAGACAATTGTATTCTGTTCTTCTGTCACCAGCACAAGGCCACGAAATTATTCCAGTCGCAATTTGATTGGAGTAGGTGACGACACTGTGTATTCTATACCCCATTCACTTGGGCTTGAGACAAAATGTAAGCAATCTTGATGTATCATTTAATTTAATAAAATACAAAAATAAAAATGTGTAACACCAATTTTTCAAAGTAGCTAACAGTTTAATTTGCCTATAATTGATGATGTATTTTAGAAATACACGTTTCTCACACAATGTAAACAATTTCGATGTCTTTACTAACAGACATTAATATTGTTTACATTTTGTCTCAAGCCCAAGTGAATGGGGTATGAGCTTCTTTACGTCCTAGTTTCTCGGAAAACGTCAATGACTGACGTCACGCGTTCGCTTCTGAAGCGTCAAAATTAATCACTTTATACCACACTGGACTTCTAAGTTATCTCCACATATAGCTTAGGCCACGCCTTTCAAGTGACTGTTATGTAAAAGCTTGGCGTGACTTGCCTGCCTTGATTAGCTTAGGACTGCGCAAAAAGTGTCCGATAATATAATTCATTTACAGGAGAATTGTTTTTTAAGAAAAACAAATGGGAATTTATCGTGAATCCGCCCACAAAGGCCGCTGTAGACTAATAAATAATTAAAAAGAAAAATACGTTGGAAAAAGTTCGAAAAATTATTACTTTCGTAGTCTTGATATGGGGCTATAATTTTTAGAACTTTTCTAACCTTTTTTCTTTGCAATTATTTTTCTTATAATATTCAAATAAAATTCAAAATAATAATTAAACACATTGAACGCAAGAACACAATTAAGTTAATTAAAACATTAAAGAATTAATGGCAGCTCTTTGAGCTATGTGGTCTTGTCATGGCGTCGCAATAGGAACGTTTTATGCGTTTTATGGCAGCTATGTTGGACGCAGGAATGTTAAAAGTAGGGTGAGGCTACTCAAGGCGGGTATAAACTTGTGTAGGCATGATGACTAATTTTGAAAAACTACACCATATTGTTTACCATTAAGAGAGATAATTTTTTTTTTCCCCTGTGTAACATAAAAAGTACCCGTTTATGGGTGCTCTAGTGTACCTGCTTTGGGTCGCCTTACCCTACTTTTGATAGTGAATCTTGTGTATTTGTAAGTTTCCCATATATTTAATGAATAAATAATATATTTGTCCCACATTTACTTATGAAAGTAACTTGAAATACACCTCTGCCTACCTGCTCTCGGGGACATACATATGCGCGAATTATATATGTATGTACTGAAGCATATAATAATCACAAATAAACGACTTGTCGACTACTGTTCAGATTTGTTTTTGTTCATCATTTCCGTATTTATATTAAACTTTACTGCGATAGATCTAAATACTAACTAGGTATAAGCAATTATGTTAACGTGACTTTTAGATATAGTAACTATGTCTATATGAGCATATATATACTACCTTAATATCGGCCGTGTTAGTTACATGACTCTGATAAACTATGTTATCGGTAGCGTGACAATGATTTCCGTCATTAATGGGATATCTTCATAAATTGACAATGTTAGATAGGCATCTTAGATAGGCGTTTATTTACCTTCGTGAAAAATTATAGTAAGTAGTTATAGTTTTAAAAATAATTTTAATAAGAACTTACAGTTATTATTTTGCTTTTTATTTGAACATTGTATACAAAATAAATATCACTTAGAAAATTGTGGGCAGAAAGAGTTCGAAAAATTTGTCTTACTCAATGCGGGAATCGTAACCGCGTCGTCTGCATTCCTAGTCAGCCGAGTGGTGTAGACGTCTTCCCGGTATGCAGAAAACGCGGGTTCGATTTCCGCATCAAGACAAATTTTTCGAACTTTTCCTAACCGTGTGTAGTGACGGCGGAGCAGAATACAACTGTCACCACCCGCATCTCTCCCATGTGTGTCGTACAAGGCGACTAAGGGTAAACACAGCGATGAGTAATGGGCAGCAGCATTCCTTTTATACCACCTAGCAATATACTGCGATTTTTGTGCCCAATAGATGGCAATCAGCTCGCCACATTACATGGAACCTACATACATATTTCACGCCTATATCCGCGAAGGGGTAGGCAGAGGAGAACTAGCACCCACTCTTCGCCAATTATGCTAGGTCCCATGTAATAGGTGGCGAGCCTATTGCCATTTATCGGGCAGAAAAGTCGCAGTACTTTGCTAGGTGTTAGGTATAAGAGGAACGCTGCTGCCTATTCCTCATCACTGATTTATCCTTAGTCGCCTTGTATGACACCCACGGGGGAGATTTGGGGTGGTGACAATTGTATTCTACTCTGCCATCACCACACGGCCAACATGGAACCTAAATAATTAGATTACCTCTACCTACCCCTTATACATAGGCCTGATTTATGTATGTATCTACAATTTTCATTGTGATATTTTTAGAGTTCATGGTCACCCTACTAGCGAGTTTTCATTTCGGCTACGTAGGTAGGTACTTACAAAATATTGCGCTATTCACTTGACTCGACTTATCAACGTTATCACACTTGATAACGATGGGTATGTTGTATTAGCATTTTACCAGCGCACTTGTATATAAATAATGCAGTTTATTACATAGGTACCGGTGACAACGCATCAGACTGGACACTGTGTCAGAAAAACAGCTCGGTAACAAAAACGACGGTCGCCTCGGTCGAATGCTCAGATTGCTAGGTATTGGCCAAGAGGTCCCGGGTTCGAATCCTGGTAGGGGCAAACTTTGTGATGACCACAAATGTTTGTTTCCGAGTCATGGTTGTGTATATGTTTATGTAGTATATTTTCAACATTTATATACATAATTATATTAAAAATATGTCCGTCATCTAGTATCCATTACACAAGTGCTTAGGCTACTTACTTTGGGCTAGATGATAGGTGTGAGTGTAAAAATATTTATTATTATTATTATTAAAAACGGATGTCTCGCGGGTGACGTACAATGCGACTAAGGATGAAGACAGTGTTAGACATTTGTCATTTACAGCGATTTATATTCCCGATAAATGGCAATAAGATCGCCACCTCTATTACATGAGACCTACCTTAACTGGCGAAAAATTGGTGTTTAATTCATTCATTTCTGCCTGCCCTTAGGGGATATAGCGTGATTTATGAATGCATGTGGTGACGGGAGAGCTTAAAGTTTCCTACCTAGAAGCAATGGCTGCTAAGGCCAGTCATTAGATGAGTGACCAACAATTTATTGTCTCGGGTTCCTTCGTGCCGCACAGGGCCAGGGTGGTGGGTTATGGCTCATTCTCCCTATATCCTTCCATACATACGGAAGGCCTGCGCCCCAGCGGGGTATATATTACAATATAAAAAAGTCTAATATAAAAAAGGGTCCTTGGCAACAGCTTCCGTAAAACGGGAACAGGCACCGATAGCCGCACATGTAAATGCACCACGCGACGCCCATGAACTGTCAATGTGACATTGACAATTGGGTCACACAGCCCGGGCATAATTCGCCAATAAAATTGGCATTCTAATATGTGTGCGAGACATTTTTTTATCGTCATTTACAAGTCAAACAGGCCTTTAGGAATGGTGCCGGTTGGCGATTTAAATATTGAGATAGATTTATAGAATATTTTTCCCACTTTTTATGTTGAAACGTGATCTTGCTGGAGGTCAGTAGGTGTTGCTAAGGGCACTATAGGACTAACTGCCTCACTCAGAGACGTCAATTAACTTTAATGAGTGTTTAATGTAAAAAAAAAATCATTTTAATTTACACCATATGGAAGCAAGAATAACGACTAGTTTTGAATTGTCATTTTTTGACATTAAGTACCTACTCATTATCGTGAATTGACGTCTCTGAGTGCGGCAGTAAAACTCATAGGAACCTCAATATTCTGACGTCGTAATAAAAAATACATGTCGATACCTTAATTTGCAAACAAGTTAATTGCCTATGGGCCAAATTTTTCAGGATACACTTTTATTGTATTAATTAGATTTTTATGTATACTAATCATTAAAAATCATTTGGTAGGTTATACATACATACATAAATAAATCACGCCTATATCCCCGAAGAGGTAGGCAGAGGTGAACGAGCACCCACGTTTCGCCAGGTCCCTTGTAATAGATGGCGAGCCTATTGCCATTTATCGGGCACAAACGTCGCAGTGCTATTGCTAAATGGTCTAAGAGGAACGCTGCTATCCATTCCTAATCACTGAGTTATCCTTAGTCGCCTTGTACGACACCCACGGGAGAGATTTGGGGTGGTGACAATTGTATTCTACCCTGCCGGCACCACACGGCGTTGATAGATTATATCAATTATTTTGTTGTTGTTGTTGTTGTAATTTTTGGAAATCACGCCGAATTACTGTCGAATTCAATCTGAACATGAAATGTGATGTTCGCTGGTTTGCCAATTAAGGTATCGATATAGGTACCTACACTTCAAATCCATCCCGCGGGTGTACTAAACTGCGACTTACGATTACTAATAATATCTAACCAAGGAAAATAGTGATGAAGAATGGCCAGCAGCGTCATATTATACTGAACTGGGACAAACATACTTGGTCAAATGTAGGTGTCAGATACCGCCCCTTCGGGGGTCAATAGGAATGGAATATCATATTATATGTTCCATACACGTGATTCCCACATTCTTGTATCAAAAACTAAATACGTGAAAGTTGACCCTAAAAACAACTTGGAAAGCATTAAAACTAAGTCCAAATAACATTTTAACTGGCAACAAGTCCGAACCACACCTCCACGTCTTACCCCAATTAGGATATACGTAGAGATATACCGGGAAAAATGTCTGCCTTGAAAACGAACTAAGAAGAACTAAAAGTCGGACCTACGAAATTACTTCCTTCGGACACTGCAATAAAACTCTTTGGGCGAAGGGTGCGGCTCCACTGCAAGCGGTAGCGGCGAAAACGCTAGCGGACAATGGATTTTTTTAATGATTCGAGTTAACTTCGAGTTAAGAAAGTTGTGCTTTTAGAGAAGAAAGTATTATTTAGATGATTTTAGTGACAGATTGGTATTGACGTTGAGGCGTCCATGTTTCATAATCATAACACAAAATCATTTGTTTGTGTTTTACTAGTAGCCATTACTTTTATACTTTACTTTATAGCCAGTACTTTTGTAGTATAAAATTAGCCGTGCGGTGATGGTAGAGCAGTATACAATTAACATTAATCCCATCACTCCCGAGGGTTTTGTATAAGGTGACTAAGGGTTAAAAGACAGCAATGAGTAATTGGCAGAAGTGGAAATAATTGTTAATTAACATTATTATTTGGTTCTCAATGCTGTATGCGGCAGTTGGCGGGGGTTACAGTTGTTTTATTTATTAACTTAAGCGCTTAAGCCGCTTACTTTCTGCCAGATGACAGGTGTAAATGTCATAATTGTTAATTTAAAAAAACATTTACAAACCTAACTTGGCTAAACGTCGTTTGTCTGCTTGGCATTATAATTATTTTATAATGCCAAGCAGACAAACGACGTTTAGCCAAACGTATTCTTTGTAACAGGCATGAATATTTACAGTCTCCCTGATATTTTATATTCAACACAGGAATATAAAATATATTGAGTGATATATTATTTTCCTGTGTGCAATATATTTATTAAGTTGACTGCCCGTGCCCTCAAACAGAAAACGGGACTGGAAGAGAATGGTGGAGGGCAAACCACAAACAACAACATACACAAAGATCGTTGATGTCAGATAGACAACCGGATGATATGAATCAAAAGGGAGAATATAGGGAGATAGATAAAGGGGATAGATAGATAAAGGGAGATAGCTTGATGACGTCTATCCGATATGAATTGAAGAGGAAACATACTGCGCCTACCCCAGATAAACTAGGAACAGGGAAGGATGATGACAAATAGTACTGCATTAACTATGGCCAATATTAAGCAAAAACCTACATTAACGGTTTTAACTCAAACCAGAAACTGTACTGCATCCATTCACTAACTACATTAGTCCTATTTTATATACTGAGCAAGTATTGCCATTGCAAATATTTTCCCACTTTCCGTGTATATCATAAAATATCTCCCCCAAGCCTGTACGCGTACTATTTCTTTATCAAAACGTTACATTCAGTTACGAGCTTAATAACACAATATCGGAACAAATATTGGTAGGTAGGGAGCGATGCAAAAAACGAGTCTTATAAAGAAAAATTGTTTAATCTTCGGGCAAAGCAATTAAACGCCATACGCGAGCAAAGGGGCCCCACCCTGCGGGGTGGCGGGGGGAGATACAGGCTGCTCTGAAACTTAATTGGGACTTTTTCTTTGGACTCCTAGCCTTTTGTTTTGCAAAGTGACTTCTTTCTTGTCTTCCCAGGAATTGATCGTGGATGAAAATGAGCTCCTGGCTTTTGGCCGGGGCTGAGGATTGTAATTTTGCTTGGTGACCCTTGGTGACTCTTAATACGTGTGTCGAGGGCTCTTTTTACTGTAATTTGTGAAATTGCAGACATAACAAACGCACATTGGGTACAGGAATCGATACCAGACATTTTTATTACTCGATACTTACACTAGTTCAAATAATTGGCGTAAAAACGTATCTAACGATAAATATTGAAACTTTGTTTTTAAACTCTTTCTGTCTTTCTTTCTTTGAACCAAATCACTTATGGGATTAAACTTTTTTAAAGTTTATTATGTGGAATTAAAAGAGTAAAAAAATCACATTTTTATTGTCATATCATTAAATGCGATCGCCTATTTAGAAAGTCGTCAAAACGTCGCGAAAGATAATATGATGAGCAGTTTTAAGCGATTTTAAATTATCGCCTTTTAAACTCATTAATAATATTCTTTTATTTTTATGATTGTTTTACCTTTCTGAAATTAATTCAAAACGTTGGAGGTTGGAGGTGTCCTATGAAGGAGAAAAAAAACTTAGTATCTATTAAATTCTTAAATAACTATAGCTTAGCCTAATAAGTTTTAGTATTATTAATTTAGGACTAGTGATTATACTTAATAGGTACTTACTTCGAAAGTTAGTTAGCATGTCCTGTTAGTTAAATTTCAGATAAATGGTTAGTCTTATTCACAGGGGGTGTTAATAGTGTTTGTAAATAGTATATCAAATACTACATACCGTCCATTGATATAGCCATGATTTTCTTTTAGCTGCGACTTACCTGAAAATGAATAAATTTTATTGATTAATGATTTAATTAATAAATAGATCTTGGACTTATATAAGTAAAGGATTTTTTGTTGCCGTGCCGCGAGCAGAATACAATTGAAGAGGACAAAGGTGTTATTAGAAAAAACGAAAAATCTACTTTTTTTAATTAACCTAGGTTTTATGTGACGGAAAATCCACTGATGATGACTGACCTGAAAACGCCCAAATTTTGATTCAAAAATTGCGGGCAATAGGGTCGCTCCCTATTACATGGGCCATAACATAATTGGCGAAACGTGGGTGTGAATTCACCTCTACCTCTACTCGGTATAAATAGTGAGAAATAAATGAGTTCATACATACATACATACATCACGCCTATATCCTCCAAGGGGTAGGCAGAGGTGAACTAGCACCCGCGTTTCGCAAATAATGTTACGTCCCATGTAATAGGTGGCGAGCCTATTGCCATTTATCGGGCACAAAAGTAGCAATTTAGATATAAAAAAAGAGAGTAAAGAAAAGAGCAGTACTGAACTCTTTTCTCCGTATTCTCAATATAACCGACACACGACAGACTCTTTCCTCCTTATTATAAAACATGGACCAAAGTTAGTCATAGTTTAAAACTGATGCTGTCACGTTTATTTGCAGAATGAAAGACAGAATTAGTACAAAGATTTTGGTGGTTAGAAAAAGAATTTCGAAAAATTATGATCTTGAGGCGGGAAGATCATAATTTTTCGAAATTCTTTTTCTAACCACCAAAATCTTTGTACTAATTTTTCTAACATTTATATAATGTTAAATTTAAAATCGAATAGACAGAATTAGCATCAATTTTAAACCATGACTATCTTAGTCCATGTTTTATAATGAGGGGGTTTGTGTTCAACTCTAAACTTAACCAATACCTTTTGGACGCCTTTAAGCTTGTATAGAACACTATCCGCTCAGTGTGCCTAATGAAGCACTTTGGATGCATCGCCCGCGAACCAATCTGGGATAACCCTTAAAAAAGTTGTGGCAAGTGTGGAAATGGCGTTTTGTTAACAGCAGGATACTCCGTTGTTTTGTCGGCTAATACGTGGTGTTTGCCAGAAATCGCTGTTGTTAGAACTATCGGGGGATGTCTGATACCTTCAACGTTTATGCACCCAAGATTCAGAATGAATCAGCGTATAATCGACATCATAATAATCATAATAATCGACCAATAAATCCGCCGTGTGGTGACCGCACAGAGCAAAATAGACACAAATGTTACCACCCCAATGTATGATTAGGACTAAGGGTTTAGCACCGATGAGCAGCATTTCTCTTATGTCGCCTAGCAATGGATTGGCAGGAGTATTATTTCAATAGGCGGATAATGAACAAACCCATGTTGGGTGGCCGAGTGGTATATATGCATCTGCCCGGTTCGCAGAGGACGCGGGTTCGATTCCCGCATCACGACTAGTAGTTTTTCGTACTTATTCTAACCATAATGTTCTTGTTTAACCTATCAGATTCACCACTTTTTATGACAAGAATACGCGCAGTAGCTCACATGCAAATGTTCCGCAGCAGCCGGCGACTAGAGCTCAATTAATAAAACCGTTCTGATCTAATTAACAAATGCCAATTTAGTGAGCCCCGCAGCACAGTGGAATGTGTGGAGCGGTCGCAGTTATTAATATCTTTTAACCGACGAAAAAACGGAGGAGGTTACTCAATTCGTACCCGTATGTTTTTAGTCGGCAATGTCTTGTTCCCCAAAAACCTTTGCTCGGAGTCTGTGTAATTGTTCTGGTACATCAATCCGTTAAATCATCATTATCCTTTTACTGGCCTGTTCCCAGTTTTTCTGGGGTCTCTTCTTCTTCTTCTTTCTGCCCTTATGCCGCTCTAGACGAGATCGGCACGACTTCTTCCACTCCTCTCTCCTTCACCATTTTCTCAATAATGGGCAGCAGCTTTACTCTTATACCACCTAGCAAAAAGCTGCGATTTGTGTGCCCGATGGATGGCAATAGACTCGCCACTCATTTCATGGGACTAAATATAATTGGCGAAACGTGGGTGTTAAATCACATCTTCACAGCGTTATTTATGTATTTGAACCGCAGAAAAACTAAAGATAATCATGAGAGACTAATTTTCGCAACACAACTAATAAATAGCCGCGTGGTGACGGCAGAGTAGAATACAAATATTGTCATCACCCCAAATCTCTCTCGTGGGTGTCGTACAAGGCGACTAAGGATAAATCAGTGATGAGGAAAGGCTAGCAGCGTTCCTCTTATAACACCTAGCAATAGTACTGCGTCTTTTGTGCCCGATAAATGGCAATAGGCTCGGCACCTATTACATGGGACCTAAAATAATTGGCGAAACGTGGGTGCTAGTTCACCTCTGCCTACCCTTTCTGGGATATAGGCGTGATTTATGTATGTATGTAACTAATAATTCACGAAGTTTTTTAAGGGGCTAGTAGTTATTTAATGGATTAAAAAATTCAAAAACACATGGTGCTAGTAAAATTTTAATACCTCACGAAATGTGTAAGTACCGGCTTCGCCCCGCGTTCAAAGTCTACGTGGGCTTGCCTAAATTGAGCCCGGCGGAAAACAATTGACTATACACTTCGGGAACAAAGTGGCGTGGAGTAGTGTGCCCATGTTAAAAGTTTGTGAGGTTGTGAACGACTTTTGTGTGATAGTTTTCGTAGTTTGGTATATCTAGGCCATTATTCAGAGTATATCCGTGCTTAGAATGTGTGCCGATAATAATGAAACAATGTGTGAGTAACTGTGGCTTGTTTTAATCTTAAACGTAAAAATAAATGCATTACATCACGACTGTGTGGATGTTATACAGTCGTGATGTAATGCATTTATTTTATTCAAAGCAGAGAGGTGTAAATGTAACAAATATTGTATTTTTAGTCTTTCTACAAAATTTAGATTGTCAAAACTTTAGCATATTAATAAAAAAATAAGTTGAAATATTTGAACTTTTCATACTACAGCGAAGTTCATATAGACAGACCGGCCATTATGAACAGTGACCGAACGTGCTTCTCAACTACTTAGGTACTTTTAAGCCCTAGTACACATAAAACCATTGGAATTATTATACAACCAAAAAGTTATATTCTCAACCACTTTCACCTACTATTGTCAATTTAGCGTATTTATCTTAATATAATAATTTATCTAGCTATACCTATACTATAAAAAGAAATGCACTACTAGTTTTTAAATAAATGATTAATACCTACTTAAAGATTTGTAAATAGTCAAAAAATAAAATTAAAATATACCGCCCCCACTCCATTGCTGTTCTACTTCGAACCCTTGCTACACAAAAAATAGGACTAAATTTTTTCCTTCTTTTCGTAGATACGGTTCCCGATATATCAATTCCGTTATTAACGCACACTAGGGCGGTGTGCACACACATAGCCGGGACCGGTAAACGGCTTGCTTGTGTGCGCACCCTAGCAAATTTAGCCTAGGTCCCGTCTAGGCTTAAAACTAGGGACAGGGTGAGCCTAGATAATTGTACCGTCGGCAAAATCAAGCGTCATTATTGCTACTAAATGACGTATTTTTTTATTAGTAAAAAAAATAATACTTTTTTTTAATAATTAGTCATCGTGTGAAATTTCTTTTTGTATTTTTAATTTCAGACTTTTATTATTAGTTTTTTAATTGTGTCCTTATAATCAAGATTTAAATTATTTTCATTAAATTATTATTAAATTATCGCATCATCAGTCTCTGTGTGGTTCGGTTCTCACAATCTAGACATTAATAATAACATTTTAGTTACCTTTAACTATAGAGCCATGTGGTGACGGCAGAGCAGAATACAATTGTCACTAGCCCCCATCTCTCCCGTGAGTGTCGTACAAGGCGACTTAAGGATAAAGAAAAGACAGCGATGAGTATTGGGCAGCAACGTTCCTCTTATACCACCTAGATGGCAATAGATTCACCCCCTAATACTTGGAACCTAACATGATTGGCGAGACGTGAGTGTTAATTCGCCTCTGCCTACCCTGGTGTATGCAAAGATTCTTTAAATTTGTATCTTCTTCTCCCTGCCCTGTTCCCAGTCTATTTGGGGACGGCGCAGTATGTTTCCTCTTCCATTCATATCGATCAGACTACATCAAGCCACTCCCACTTTTGAGTCAT
The DNA here is from genome assembly GCA_963931975.1 of Cataclysta lemnata. Taxonomy (NCBI): domain Eukaryota; kingdom Metazoa; phylum Arthropoda; class Insecta; order Lepidoptera; family Crambidae; genus Cataclysta; species Cataclysta lemnata. Next base: position 2,579,651 of record OZ008361.1, on the reverse strand, counting down.
AATCGTTATCATCCATCGCACGGAAAGGTAACTTACACGAAAGACAAAGTAAAATAAGTCAGAAAATAAAATAAAAATTATGCTCTGATGTGGGAATCGAACCCACGTCCTGCACCATCTGAGCCACTGGTTATACTACTTGGCCAAACAGAACGTACTTCCCTTTCTCTTAGTAATAATTTTACATACATACATAAATCACGCCTATATCTCCGAAGGGGTAGGCAGAGGTGAACTAGCACCCACGTTTCGCCAGTTATGTTAGGTCCCATGTAATAGGTGGCGAGCCTATTGCCATTTATCGGGCACAAAAGTCGCAGTACATTGCTATTGCTAGGTGGTACAAGAGGAAAGGTGGTACAAGTAATAATTTTATAATGTTCAAACATACCTATAAGTCAAATAATGAACGAATGAATGTATAGGAAAGAGAAGTTACGGACCATGTCAAGAGAATGATGAAAGGAGATAGGGATTGAGATGACAACCAATCCATAGGTACTTCTCACGGTTTTGGCTTAGGTTTTACACAGCCGGCCCAACATCAACCCTCTTTGGGTGTCTATAAATTATAATGAGTTATTTATTTACATTTTTTTTATTTACTTATACTACCCCTTAGCCGTGTGGTGACGGCAGAGTAGAATACAATTGTCACCATCCCAAATCTCTCCCGTGGGTGTCGTACAAGGCGACTAAGGATAAATCAGTAATGAGGAATGGGCAGCAGCGTTCCTCTTATACTACCGTCCTGACAATGTACTGCGACTTTTGTGCCCGGTAAATGGCAATAGGCTCGCAACCAAGGTGAGAATTCACCTCTGCCTACCCCTTCGGGATATGGGCGTGATTTATGTATGTATGTGTATGTACCCCTTGCCCGCTACGTATATTATAGCACTTTACTACCTTTAGTAAACGGTTTCTCCCTATATTCTTCCATCCATAGGGAAGAACTAATGCCTTCACGCACTCAAGTACCTTGTTGCAATGACAATTGAAGAACATTGGGAGGAGATTGGGGTTAAATCCTCAACATTTCTTTCAAATGTTTTCCGATATATTCTTCTTTATTCGTTTTCATCTCAGCTATATTACTTAATTCGTAAGTAATTAAGCCCTTTTCGACTGACCATACTGAAACCGAACCCTCTCTACCAACGATTTGTTTTAGAGGTCGTCGCCCTCACTCTGTCTCTTTCTGTCATTGCAAAATACGCATCACGCATCCCCCTCGCACGCAGGTGGGGAAACACGCCTACGGAACCCCGTCAAGGAAAGGCCTTTCATTTTTTTTTAATAACCGGAAGTTGGGTTTTTGGCGGTATCTAGTTAAAATAAGAGTTGCCGGAAATAGAGGGAGACTGCTGCTCAGTCATTAGCTGCGTTTATTTTTTTGCGAATAGTTTTAGCATTTTCATAAAACTGAATAATTAATCTAAGGGAGCAAGGGGTTGGAACATAAGCTACAATGAAGGTACTGATAACATAACAAAGAAAAATTAGTCAGAAAAAAAAATTAAATTATGTCTTGACGTGGGACTCGAACCCGCGTCCTCTGCTATCCGGGCGGCTGGCTTTACTACTCGGCCAAACGGGATGGTTTTGCGGATGTTGACCGCACATCCATCTCAACATTTTTTTCTCTGCTGCATGTACCTAATAATACATTAATAAATATACCCTAACTGCCGCACTCAGAGACGTCAAATAACGATAATGAGTACTTACTGCCGCACTCAGAGACGTCAAATAACGTTAATGAGTACTTTACGTCAAAAAATGACAATTCAAAACTAGTCGCTATTCTTGCCGGGTCTATGGTCTAGATTTGAATGAAATTTTTTGACATTAAATACTCATTAAAGTTAATTGACGTCTCTGAGTGCGGCAGTTATCAACGTTATTTGACGTCTCTGAGTGCGGCAGCAAGTCTATCTTCTAATATCTAAAAATCTTGTGTCACAGTGTTTGTTATCGATCTCCTCCGAAACACAGTAAAACATGCGTATTTATCAGTACCCAGTGGGGCCATTATAGGAATGATGATGATGACTGCCTTTCAGTGGCGTGGCGTGAAAAAAAAAGTTAGGCAAACCACAGTAAAAATTACATACTGTTATGATAAGATTTTATTGATGGATTTTTTTTATTTGTTAAAAAATGGTATTGTACTTGCATTATGGTAATGATGCTCGCTCGTTTGGTACGGCTGTTGGGAATCGGGTTGTATGGACGCTCCGCCACTGCTGCCTTTTAGCCTAATTAAACTTAAACTTTGAAACTTAATAATCAAAACCAGGTCAAAAGAATTTCTAGAAATTAGAATAATATTCATGACTTCATATACATACATAAATCACGCCTATATCCCCGAAGGGGTCAGCAGAGGTAAACTAGCACCCACGTTTTGCCAAATATGTCAAGTCCCATGTAATAGGTGGCGAGCCTATTGCCATTTATCGGGCACAAAAGTCGCAGTACATTGCCAGCCTAGGTGGTATAAGAGGAACGCTGCTGCCCATTCCTAATCATATTCAGATTTATCCTTAGTCGCCTTGTACGACACTCACGGGAAAGTTTTGGGGTGGTGACAATTGTATTCTACTCTGCCGTCACCACGCGGCTAACTAACTTTATATGGCATTTATTAATTTCTTCTTGTTAAACTTATTGTCTCTGAGATAAATTATTACTGTTCGCTTTTGGAACATACATTTAAACGTTAGAAATGTTATTACAATAAAATGATAGGTAGCTCTAAATGTTTGACCTACATTTCTTTGTCAGAGTTAATTTAATTTAGAGTTATTTTTTGATTTTCATTAACGAAACTCTTGTACAGTGACTGATAAAGCCCCGCAAATGGGAATTAAAATATCAGATTAGGGGAAGTGGCCCAATGCGGGCATACTGTCTAAAGCGATATTGTCCTAACAAAATTGGCGAATTGCGGGCGTTAATACACTTCTGTCTACCCTTTCGGGGATAAATAGGCATAATTTATGTGGAAATTGTATATAAACTATCTTTTAAATTAGCCGAATCATTGTAGGTAGGACTTTCGCATCTCGTACAAAGTTAATTTATTTATAATACCAAGAAGAAAATAACTGAAAATGTATGCAAATTATTTATGGTCCGTAATTTAGTCAAAGAGATGGAAACTTGTGACTTTAATTAACCAACTAATAGGAAATACTATCGGCTACATCAGATTAAAACTCGTTTAAAGCTAAGCATTAAATATAGAAACTAGAAACTAATTACGAAAGACGTTATTAAAAACGTGGCGGCCACACAATAGGGGGGAAACTAAGTTTTGAATTACGAAAAAGGAACGCCGATTCTAGAATCCCGACTAGTGAAAAAAAAACAAACCAACCGCAAATATAAAGGAGGTTACGCAAAACCTTCTCGCGCGAAATTAGAATTCCTCTCGGAAAAAGTTTTTAATTTGAAAAAGAAATCACCATTGGGTAAGGTTAGTGACCTCCGTCATTCATTCCAATTTCAAGTTGGAATTCCGAGCGAAGAAGCCACGCACACGGGCGCGTCTACGCACACGGATTCGGTGACGTATTTATGTGGGGCACGCACACAGGCGCGTCGGATGAAGGGTTGTCAGCAAACGGAAATTTTCATAACGATCATTTTTGATACGAAGTTTGATACAAAGTTTGAGTCCTACTTAACATTTAAGTATTGTCAAAATTGACGTTTTTCCATACAAATTCTGACAGGTGTTGTCCACTTAACTTTATAAGCAGTGCTCAAAATTTGAGTAGCGTTTCTGGGGGTAAGCCATGTGGTGACGGCAGAGCAAAACACAATTGTCACCAACCCCCATCTCTCCCGCGTGTGTCAACCAAGGAGACGAAGTGTAAAGACAGCGATGAGTAACGGGTTGCAGCGTTTTTCTTATACCATCGAGCAATAAACTGAGACTAATACATTACATTACATTGTTGTCTTTTATTATCAAATTAATAATGTAAATGATTTTAATATTGTATTTATGGTATGTTTAGATCTTTCACTTAGGTCACTATTGGTCCATAGTTAAACGCATGTCATCTCATGTTCTGCCTAATAATTATTTGTTTTCAGAAATTGTCCTTTTTTGGCTAATTGAGATTTCCAACAGAACCTCGTAGTCCGAGTCAATACTCTCATCCCCGAATACAGAAACGCTACTCAAATTTTAAGAACTGTTAAAAATTAAAGGGGACAATACCTGGCAGAATTTGTATGAAAAAACGTCAATTTTGACAATACTTTTTACTTTATTTATTTAAGTATTGTCAATTTTGACAATACTTAAATAAATAAAGATATTTGAATTTGAATTTGAATTTAAGCAGGAACAAAGTCTCAAACTTTGAGTAGTTTTCTGTATTTGGGGGCACATTGAATTAATTAAAATTACCTTTTACTTATTGAGCATGTACCTTTCCGATTATTTTTTTAGTAAAGGTGGCAACCCTACATCTATATGGGTCGGCCCACGTTTACAAAGCGTTCATAAAAAGGTCGCCCAGCCAAACGTAGTTATTTATGAGTTAAAAATACGACATTATTTTTAACAAGTAGATCTATATTGTGTGAGCAAGATGGTCTCGGTGAACAAGATAAATCTTGTGGAAAAGATGAAACTAGTAGGCAAAATGAATTTAGTAGATAAAATATACGAATATCTTTTAGGATTAATATAGTGGCCAAGATGAATATAGCGGGAAAGATTAATCTAGTGGGTGAGATGAATCTAGTGGAAAAGATGATCTAGTAGCTACCTAATATAATTCTATTTGACAAGACCAGAATCCCAGATCCTACTGGGGAAGTCAGGGGTGTATTAAAACCCGCATTTCATAACCTCAAAATTCAGAATCTTCCCTGTGGATGAAAGAATATAGGGACATTGGGTAAGAACCCACCACGCAGACCCGTGCGGATTGGTGGTATTGACAAGACTGCAAATGCAGCCAGGACCAACGGCTTAACGTGCCTTCCGAAGCACGGAGGAACTCGAGATAATATATTTTTGGTCGCCCATTCACTAACCGGCCGTAGCTTAGTTTGCACAATCACAAGCCGAGCGCCTTAAGACACACTTATCGAGCTCCTCGGAAACGGTGCTAGAAATGAATGCATAGAAAGCGATGGAAAGCATATATAGATATAAGTGTATAAATGAATATGAATATGATACCATATCGAAAGACTGATGAACGGAGAGAGTGATTGGGATGACAACATTCCAATCCATTCTGCTCAAGGTTAAGGCTTAAGCTTTACAGCCGGCCGCCTGCCTGACACCTATCCTCTTTGAGTATGCTGTTTTTGGTGGTTTTCCCTCCACCATTCAGGTGTTCTTATGTGCTTGTTAGTCTCTCTCCCTTGGTCGACTTTTGCGACCCTTGAGATTAATCGGGGCTGGCATATTTTAAGTTTTTTTTTCGCTCCCGTGGAAACATTTTTTTTTGACGCAATAGTTTTATTTCAATTAAGCCAACTCTTTCTACCTATGTGTATTTTTACCACCCAGAATTTACAAACAAAATATTAATTTTACCTGGCACAAAAATTATTATTTATTTATAATTATCATCAGCGTCATCAGCATAACATTGCCATATGGTGACGGCTGAATACAATTGTCACCACCCCAATCTCACCCCCGGGTATCGTAAGTGCTGCCAGCTAATGAGGAATAGGCAGCAGCGTTCCTCTTATATCACCTAGCAATATTACGTGCCCGACAGATGGCAACAGGCTCGCCCCTATTACGTGGTACGAAATGTGGGTGTTTCACCTCTGCCGACCACTCCGGGGATGTGTGGGCGTGATTTATGTATGTATCAGCATCTTATATCAACAACGTGACTAATTTGACGTATCGAAGACATATTAACGCAATAAGTAAAAAAAAAACATTTTAATAAATTCAAACTTTCCGTTTCAACCGTTAAGTCTGACCGATCTCTTTCTCAGCATTCAAGGACGCTGCAAATCAGTTTCCATTTTTAAATTCCGAGTTCAATTTTCGAACGCCAAGAACGAATCGCGTCGTAAGAGCTGTCACGCACACATACGCACGAGCGGGCCGGGTTTGGGGTAGGTTAGGGACGGAATTAGGGTGGCCCGTCGTCGCACCGAATGTTGGGCTAGGTTGCGAATAATATACTGGTGTCGGGCAGTAATGGACGTTGGGGGTCACTTAATTTTTTACTATTAACCTCAATAAATACATTAACATCATCTAGCCTAAATTAAAAAGCTTGTGCTATGGTTAGATGACAGACAAACTTTAATATACATAATAATTATAGATCAATATTTGTAATAACGTATAAACAACCTGGACTCGGCGAGAACAAAATTAAATGTTTAACATCACAAAAACTTATTCTTATCGGGATGTCTTAAAATTGAAAATAAAATATCGGGATGTTATATAATTTTAAGTGGACGCTGCTTATGTTATTTTGTAATTAGGCTAAATATTTTTAGTAGTTATTCTACTATCAACGACCAAAATATTTCTTTTAAATCTCAAATTCTCGATATAAGTTAAGCCAAGAAATACGAAAAGCTAGGCACACTGACAAAAAACCACAAAAGATCAAACCAGTTCTTACTCAAATCGCGTTATGAGCTCTCGAGTGTCCTTACAAAGCGAACAGACTTTGTTATTATTGAGCTTTCAAAGTTCAGTCACCTTTGATTTCATTCTTATTTCGTATTCAGATGTTGAACGTGTTACATCGACACAAGTTAACGGGTGCCGAATGAAAAAGAGCATATCGCTGCTACATTCTGGTCCGACCGGAACCCCGCACATTGACTTGACATGGATCTATCCATACTAAGATAAACCATTATAGCCAGGGACAAAATGTAAGCTATCTTGATGGGTTTTTTAATATAAAATCCGAAAATAAAATGTGTAATACCTATTTTTTTCGCTAATCAGAAAGTCGCTAATATTTTGATTTTTAATATGGATGACGTATTTCAAAATACAGTTTTCATCTTTTTTCAAATACATTGCGTAAATAAAGAAATATATCGAAATTGTTTACATTCTGTATCTTTTTATAATGACCTTTTTTATTGTTACAAAGAAGGCGGCCGGGTTGGCCGAATCGTCAAATTGCTGGCTGTCGGCTAAGAGGTCCGGGGTTTGAATCCTGGTTGAGGCAATTTTGTGGCATAGACAGATATTTCTTCTCTAGGTGGTTTTTTATGGTTGTTTTTTTATATAGCATCCATAACATAAGTGCTTATGCTACTTTGGGCTAGATGTTACCGAGTGTAAGGAATATTAATTCCTAGAGAATTCCAATAAACCAATTTCAGTATCTAACCATAAAATATTTGAAAAGTAGCCAAAGTTAAATTGACACTCACTTTTCGCCAAAAGTTAGGTCCCATGTAAATTGGCGAGATTATAGCGATAATTATATCGGGACCGTTAATCGCAGTATATTGATAGGTGATATAAGAGGAACGCTGATGCTTATTACTCATCTTTTCATTACTGATCCAGGTTTAATTTTATGTGAATCATTCGTAGCGTGGCATTAAAGTAACAAGGATTGGAAGAATAATCAAATTAAGAATAATTGGTGATCTTACATCGAACTAATTTCAATAAAAACTCCGGGTCCAAATACTGCCTTTAGGAGCTATAAAATGCGAGAGTGAAATGACATATTAAAAAGGCAATCAACATGAACCGACAGAACCAACCTGCTTTGGTAAATCGCATCTGACATCATATCCTATTGCCGTGCAAAAATAGAGAACCAACAACGCCTCCAAGAGTGGCGATTAAAAAAAAATATATCTACCAAAAAAAAAGAAACAAATATTAAAACGACCAATGCACGACGCGATCAGTACGCGGTGCGACTGCGTTCCCGCAAAAAACTGGGGTGAACAACCTCGCGTCGTGTCCTTCGGCGGTTCGTTGGTGTGCGTGAGGTGCGTAGACGGCGCACACAGGCGCGCACATTTTTCGTGCGCCATTTTTTCCTTGCTTGTGTGCGTAGCACGCATTTATTTAGGGATGTGCTTATAAGGGGAACGCATATGACTTCATAAGCGCTTTGTTAGATAACAGCGTATTATTAGTTATTATCATCCAGGCAGGGGAAGTGACCCAAAGGCGGGCACTGTATAGAATATATCTTCGTTGCCATTTTAGGTGGAGGTTGATAGAAATAATAAACATTAAATGTTCATTTATTACATCTATTATGTCTTATCTAGCCTGAAGTAAGTAGCTAGAGCACCTGTGTTATGGATAGGTACTAGCTGACGAACAAATTTTAATATAAATATTTATAACATAAAACATAAAAGCATTCATGACACGAGAACAAATATCTGTGTTTACCATCACTTTTGCCCTTACCTGGATTCGAACTCGGGACTTTTAAGCCAGTAAGTAAGTAAGACCAATCCGGCTGTCTAAATATAGATATTTTATAGGCACAGTGCCATTAACATCCAACACGATGATAACCGTGAAAGCTGATTGGAATTACTATACCTACATACATAACACAAGTGCTTATAGTACCTACTTACTTTGGGCTAGATGATAGGTGTGAGTGGAAGAAATATTATAATAATATTCTTGCTACTCTCAGATTGGAGTAAGGGTCTGCGTGCGCGCATTCATTCAAAGTAGTTACGATTGTTTATATTCTACTAATGGAGTTGTGTCAATATTTGTTACAATGTTTACCTAACCGTTAGACTAGACTAAACATGTTAAAGACTAACTTAATCCAGAGCTTATTTCAAATGTCGGTGGTGGTGGCAATAAATATTTTATTTATTTCAGGTTCAATTGTGTGAAACATTGTAATAAGCATCACTTATCACAAATTATTTTACCATATACTCAGACACAGAGACGGTAGAACAGAATACAATAATAATTTGCACCCCAATTTCTCCCATGGGTGTCTTACAAGGCGACTAAGGGTTAGTACTAATTGATGGGTAGCAGCGTTCCTTTTACTGCGATTTACGAGTCCGATAGATGACAATTGGCTCGCCACCTATTTTAGACGGGACTTTACCTACATATTAGTTAGCGACACGTCGGAGTTAAAATACCTCTGCCTACCCCTTTGTAGATAAATACGCGTGATATAAGTATGTATGTAAATTATTAGACAGTTTGAGAGATTACAATAAAAAAGAGCTTAGATTTTTTTCGAAAAATTATAGTAAATTACGACTCTTCTAAAATCGAATAGGTAAGTTTGAGAGATGTCTGGCACAATAATCTTACTTTTATAAAAGCAACTTGCTAATTAGTCATATTTAAATACACACTTAAAGCTAAAGTGCTAAAGCTGATTTTTCTTTGGTGCTGCAAGTAATTTCCTACATTTTCCTACGGCTACGGCGCCGCCGCTTTGGCATACTTTACGCACTTTCAAGTTCATTGTGAGAAAATTATTACTGGCAACATTACGAGATTGCCAGTGTTCAGGAGTACTCCCCCTTTCCCGGGTATTTTCAGTTGTGAGCAGGGAAAATTGTGAGGGTACTAACTATTGTAATTTTTTCCTTGGATTATTTAGCGCGCAATATTTAGCCCAGGAATGTACTATTTGCAAAATAGTTTTTTTTGAGTTGACGCAAACATAAATTCATAACTTATGCGTTTGGGAAAATTTACATACATTCATAATTCACGCCTATATCCCCGAAGGGGTAGGCAGAGGTGAACTAGCACTCACGCTTCGCCAATTATGCTAGGTCCCATGTAATATGTGGCGAGCCTATTGCCATTTATCGGGCACAAAAGTCGCAGTACTTTGCTAGGTGGTAGGTATAAGAGGAACGCTGCTGCCCATTCCTCATCACTGATATATCCTTAGTCGCCTTGTACGACACCCACGGGAGAGATTTGGGGTGGTGACAATTGTATTCTACTCTGCCGCCACCACACGACAACGGGAAAATTTGACCGTTATTAATTATGTTAAATGTTCTGTTAGTGTCCGACCGAAACTGGTAAAGCCTATTGCAATATGTCGGGCACCTAAATCGCAGTACCTATAATTATTATTATTCAAGGCTTATCAACTCTCCGACACGGGCGCCCTGTGAGGCTCTCCGCGGCAGTAGGTATATCTCCCTCGGGAGATGCAGTCCCCGCACGGGGGACGCATGCCGTGAAGGCACGTCACAGGGAGTGCTCGACTACAAGGCTTGAGGACACGTTTGGCTTTAGGTCAAGGTCTTCGCCTTCCCCAAAAAACCGGGTAGATGCTGTAAAGGCCTCTAGGCCAGAAGCCTAGATCCTTAAAAAAAGGCTTATCAACTAAACACATACATGGCATTTATGTTACTATTACAAGTACATATATTGTGTTTAAATTAGAGGTATGCAATGCATTTTATCAATAAAAAACCTATTTAAAAAAATGAAGGAATTTTCTTACACACTGTACAGCGTGTTGATAAAGGTTAAATTACTATACAAAGATTAGCTTGGGACGAATTGCAGAACAGATTTTTATATATTTTTGTTTTTTTTTTGCATCTCGTCCTAAATGGGCCATAGGCATGTCAGATGACGAACTAGCCATGTATTTCAATGGAGCACCAATAAAGTCCATAATGTTTTTCTGTTAGATAAGCAAGATAATATCAATCGGATGATCATTTTAATACAATCCTTCAAAAATAAAGTTGAGTGTATAAGAGGAACGCTATTTTTTATAATTCAATATGTTTTGTTTTCGATATTTTAAATGATGCTCTCTCTGAGTGTTCACAGTAGGTTCTTGGCTTGATTATTTTAAGTTAAAATAATATAAAATAATTAATGCTTAGGTTAATCTAGTATCTAACTCAAGGTTAGTCATTTTGTTTTATACTGCTTTATTTTCTTTTTGCAAGCTGTGCTTACATATTAGTAGGGCAAATCACTGTGTAACGGTATTGTGTAAGTTAACTTAAGTATGTTACTCGATTGTACCCAGTCTTGTGAGCCAAATAAAAAAAAAAGAATGCCGCTGCCCATTACCAATCGCTCTGTCTTCATCTACATATCAGGCGTACATACATACATACATATGTCACGCCTTTCTCCCACGGGGGTAGGCAGAGATCACTTCCTTCCACTTGCTACGATCCTTACATACTTCTTTCGCTTCTTCCAATCTCATCAATCTCTTCATGCATGCCCGTCGGTTTCAGGTACTTTGGACCTGGCCCTTTTTTAATAGACTTTCAATTTGATTACGAAATATCCGCCTGCGCCTACCCCTTCCCATTTCTCCATTCACTATTCATCATATTAGGCGTGATTTATGTATGTATGTATTAATGTATCTTACAACACAGATTTGCGCAAAAAACATCACCGCCACCAATAGAGAATTAATTAACAATTAACCACACCAAATCAATTATCCCCAATCACGATAAAAGTACGACACGAGTCTAAACGCCGCCAACGCATCAATTAGCGTAAAGGCGTCCGCACACGGCACGTAAACACTTACACAAATAGGGGCACGACACACGGTAATGTTGGGCGTGGCGTGGTCGGCACGTTGTCAATGTTGCCGTGAAGACACGACCTATTTGAGGTTGGCCACTTCGACAAATTGTTTGATTAGGGCTTTAATGGATTGCTGTTTTGTTTAATTGTGTTGAAAGAAAGAAACATTTATATTGAGACTACACAACGAACAAGGGTCCGGTCATTGGATGTGTGACTAAAAATGTACTATCTCAAGTTCCTCCGTGTTTCGGGAGGCACGTTGAGCCGTTGGTCCCGGCTGCATCTGCAGTCGTTAATACCCACCAACCCGCACTGGGCCAGCGTGGTGGGTTATGGCCCATTCTCCCTATATTCTTCCATCCATAGGGATGGCCCGTGCCCCAGCAGCGGGGACAATAAATTAAGGCTGATAATGAAGATGATGAACAACGAACAAACAAAAATATCAAGCATACAATTAACCGCCTCTGTGTTCTAGTGGGTCGCCCACCGGAATAAGATCCTGAGGTCCCGGGTTCGATCCCCAGGAGAGTACAGATTTGTACTCGGTTTGGTTGGTGGTAGGACTTTTGTCAAGTCCACCTGGCTAGCTACCACCGTCTTATCAAAATCTGTCGCCGTAATAATAATGTTAACAGCATTATTGTGTTCCGACAATTTGTGATAAGATAGCCAGCCCCTCTGTGGTTGAGGGTTCCAGGTGAAGCTCGATTCCATCTTCGGCCCGTATCGTCACTTACCTACCATCAAGTGAGATGGAGGTATAACAATAACTTGTTTCGAATAAACAGTATTAGGACACACGGGCGTATTAGAAATTGTCAGCTACTTATTTATGAAAATATTTTTTTAGGATTAGGTATTATAGTAACGGCTTTTTAACTGCCTTTTACTCTACTCTAACTGCTTTTATAATTGAAATATTTACGGATTTTTGATCAATAGATCTTTTATAAAGAACAATCCGATATTTTATTGAATAATTTGTCACATTAACTCGAAATAGTATTGCGCCAATCGGCCATTGACCCCGCGTTCCCAATAATTGGAATGCACACAAAATGTGATTGTACTAAAACTTATTTTTAAAACGAAACTCAACCAAAACAGGAAAACATTGGCCCCATGATTAAGTCAATGCCGATCGCTGAATGCAATTATTGTAATGCATTTGGCACTTAATACCACGCCGTATCGAGTATGCTAAGTACGCGTGGTCCACAAAAATTATAATATTTTATAGGTATCGTTAATTACGTACCTATACATAAAAAAATATATCCCCTAAGTGGTAGACATAGGTGAAATAACACCCACGTTTCCACAATGATGTTAGGTTACATGTAGGTATAAGTTTTTTTTTTTTAAGGACCTAAGCTGTTGGCCGAGACGAGAGGCCTTACAATTACAACATATACCGGTTTTTTTTTGGGAAAGGCGAAGACCTTGTCCATATATTATATGAGGAGTCTATTGCGATCTAGGTATCTTTGATTAGATTAGAAAAAAGTACCTACTACCTAATTAGATTCGGATTAGAAGTGAAATATCTTGTTAAAATTTTTGACAAAGAATTTTATTTAAATTTTTTAACTTTCAATTACCTATCTGTGAGAATTTCAACTGTCTTTCACGGTTCATGGGATAGGTACAGCCTGGTGACAGACGGACAGATGGACAGCGAGCGGAATCTTAGTAATAGTGCTCCGTTTACACCTTTTTAGTACGGATCCCTAAAAACTTTAAATGGCACAAGCGAACCTTAAAATAAAACCCGTAATGCCAGCAGGAAGTATCGAATTACATATTTCCCATTGAAAGGTCAACGTACGTGTAACCCCAGCGATTATTTGTGAGAAAGACGAAATTCTCGACTTTTAAAAGGCCGCTGTTTATGAGGTGATATCGGAGATTATTCCTCAATCCTATGACACGTTACACTCAATTGGAGTTATTACAAAAGGTGGTGTTTAAGACGTGATTTGTTTATTACGTACCTAGGAACAAAGAAAATAAAGTTTGAAAATGTTCCGAAAAATATTGCCCTAACGCAGAATATTCCGAAATTTTACGGTCTTCTTTTTTAGTCGCAGAAATGTTAATTAAATTGTGCACTGCATGCACAGCTCTACGTATCTCCTATTTACAATTCTTTTTAAAATATTTTTCCTCCTCTGATTTGTGGCATTTTTTATTTATTATAGAATAGAATAGTCTTTATTTGCGCTTGATTGGGGTAGGTACATAAACAAAGCTTATGAATAATTAAGTACTATGATATAATAGTTACTTGAGCGAAGTAATTATGAATAAGTACTATGACCATCACATTACATCTACTTATCAATAAATATTTCTTCTCATGATCGGACTATTATGAATACTATCATATATGATCTGAACATTGCATTCCAAATATAGGTAAAGGGATACCTTCGGGTACAAGGCTTCCAATCAAAAGGTTTGGAAAATTAAAATCCTAATTTATTTTATAATAGTCTACGCTCTTTTCAATTTCAATCCCATAAAAGAGTGTTTGGCGCGCTTTCAATGGTGTCAGTCAGATTTATTTTTAATCATTGAAAAATTTATTCAGAATGGACTTTTGTACAGTGAAAGTGGTTATTATTTTGATGCATAAGCATCCGTGTTGGTGTTTAATTATGCGGAATCTTTGAAAATAAGTGCAGTGGTGCGTTTGACTTTGAAAGTTTGATAGTGGATCTTCACCACCTCATCTGTTGCCGTCATGAACTCTGTTACCACACTCGATTCGCGCCATGCACTCCCTGGATGCGTCAAAATGCGTGTCACTCATATTTTAATGTAAAATTCATTTATTTCATACATTCATTTTAATTTGAAATAAATACTAAATACATGGCTGTATGGGCTAGATCTCTTTGCCTTTCCTAAAAATACAGGGAGAATTAAAAAACCTACGGCAGACCTACTTCTATACGGCCAAACAGGAACAATTGAGTATCGCATAGCTAGCTAGCCCTACTGTAGCGGCAGAGCGGCCGAAAACCGGTTACGCGTAAAAAACAACCATCTAACGCGGGCTCGTTCGGAATCATCGACAAAAAAGGTCATTGTCTCCATCAAGTCAGCGGAATTGACAGGCCCCGCCCGCGCGCGCGATTGGAGGGCAGCGCGTCGAAATTTCAGCAAAAACCCAACCTAGTTCCGCCTTCCGTAACGTTTTTAACGAACCAAAATGGCGGACGTGCTCTATTTGTTTATGGCTAGAGTGCGCTAGACACGCTTTGTTCCGAGTTCGGACAACTTTGACTCTGAATGGGCCGGGCCGGACCCGAATTGAAATTGGAACTTTGGCGCGGTTTCGCTCGCGCCTTTGTCGGTGTGACGTTTTGTTTTTTTTTTCGAGCCACAGACAAAGCAATATTTTTAACAGTGTTGGAAACAGTCCTTTGAGCCACAAAGCTGGATGGTGTGGCTACCCCTATCGGTCAGCGGTTACGTTAACCCAAGCAATGTTCTAAAAATACTGCAAAGACAATAAAGTAAAAAAAACATGGTCCTGATGCGGGAATAAATTTTTCAAAATATTTCTTTGTAATATTTTTTATAACATTTATAATTTTATTAAGTTAGATCCCATGTAATAGGTGGCGAGCCTATTGCCATCTATCGGGCACGTGAATCACAGTATATTACTAGGCGGTACAAGAGGAACTTCATCTCACCTGATGGTACCTAAGGGCCGAAGACGGAATCGAGCTTCTCCTGGAACCTTCAACCACAGAGGGGCTGGCTACCTTATCACAATTGTCGGAACACAATAATGCTGTTAACATTATTATTATGGTGACAGATTTTAATAAGATGGTGGAAGTGGTAGCTAGCCTGGCGGACTTGAAAGAAGTCATACCACGAACCAAAATAGCGCCGTAATCTCACTAGGAACCAAAGTAAATGTTTTCGATAGTTTTCCATACGTGTAGAGAGATAAGTTCGTGCGTGTGTGATAACATAAATTGCTTCAGGGTTAGACCAATCATATTGTGCTATTTATGCCTACCTACGTACGTACAGCCGGTCGGAGCGAAGTATGGACGCGAAAATTTATCAACTCAGATAACACCAAGTCGACCACTCCGCTGTAATGGCCGTGACATTTTGTTTTCGCCAAGAAAGCTAGCTGCCTATCAAAGAAAAGTCAAAATGGGTTTTTTTCTGATAGATTTTGGCATGGTTTCTAAGACCTTTGAAAATGAGGCCATAAAAAAAGTAAAATGGGGCATTTTTTAGTGTTTTTGGCTTGGTTTCTAAGACATTTGAGCCGTTTCTTAATTTTCTAATGTCCGTCGCTTTATCAGTATTATATAGTGATGATCAGGAAAATATAGCAGCCAGGAAATATATAAATTTAATAACTGACAAAAAGTTGATGCGAGCTGCCTTATTAATTTTATCCTACATACAAACTATGGTGGAGCTAATAATCATGATGATAGAAGTGTCATATTCGGTTAGATGTTAGGATAGGTTATATGTTAGTTTAGGATGTCTGGTAACTCTGATGCTAACAATAATAGGTAATTGTAGATTGAAATTAATGAAGTGGTCGCTTTAGTGCCTACTAACGTTTTACAGTTTCAATTACGATGTTAGAGATTTTCAAGTGGTAAATACATTATGGTAAAATCAACAATTTCAACCCAGAATTGTTAGCAACACGGCAACGCAGGTTAAACGATTTATTTATTTATATTATTTTCAGAGAAACATACATTGCTTGTTTCCTTATAAATAATTTACACTAATCATGCATATAACAATTAAGTTTCCACAGATAATATGGACATAAGGGAGATGGAGACATAAACCAATTTTAATGACAACGTAATCCCCTTAAGCTGTCCGCGCAGACATACTAACATACTGGCTTACTATATTATGAGTCGAGGTAAATCCCGGCCCGCAAGTAGGGCTCGTAACTTTATGAGCGGCGTTGTAATAGTTCAGACAGACAAACCGACGGTTATAGGCGGTTTAGTAGCGACTGGCTGGCCCTGCGCCAACTGGGCTGCTGTGTAGGTAAAAGTGAAAGAAACAAACAAAGAAAGAAACATTTGAGACAGCCAACATACACAATAGAAGTGCCGAACAGAAGGATTTCGATATGAATTGGAGTTGACGGCCTGCTTGGTCGAATGCTCAGATCGCTGGGTATTAGCTGGTTCGAATCCTGGTAGGAGCAAATTTTGAGTTGAACACAAAAATTTTAGTTCCCGTGTTGTGTGTATAGATATATTTAAGTAGTTCTAAAGTTATTGCTAAACGAAGTAAGTGCAACTGTAGGATTTTTATGGGTTTGAAGTCATAGACCCTCTACAAATAAAATAAAAAAAAAGACATCACAACTGTCAAATCTTTGAAGTTATGTCAAATCGTTGAGGTGTTTTAAAAACACGATGGATGGCAAAGGTGTTTATTGTTAGTCTAAGTAATCCTACAAATCCTTTTTTGGATCATATAGTTTTATTTTTGCTAATAATATAACTCATAACTTAGCATGATAAATTCTGAAAAAAATATATAGTGTTCTAAGTAGATGACCAAAGCTCCAAATGGTTTCGTAATTTATCATAACTTGTTTTTTTTTTAAATGTTGCCAATTGTTGCACCTTTTCTAGTATGACAGACTCTAACGACGAAGCATAATTAATAGGACACATTTTTTTTGTATAATGCACATGTTACTTGTAACAGCTGTTAATGAGTTACGGACGTTGAAGTCGCCACGTGCGTAGGCGCATAAGCATGCTTATCTGTGGTCTGTTCACCATAGAATAATACGCATGACAGCTGTCATATTCATACTTAATTTTATCTATCTATTTTAATGCTTCTTAAATGGAAAATTAAAAACTCTTTCCTTGCATAAATAACTGCCGCACTCAGAGACGTCAAATAACGTTAATGAGTACTTAATGTCAAAAAATGGCAATTCAAAACTAGTCGCTATTTTTGCCAGGTCTATGGTCTAAATTTAAATGAGATTTTTTGACATAAAGTACTCATTAAAGTTATTTGACGTCTCTGAGTGCGACAGTTAGTCTTGAAGCCTCAATTTTTAATACAGCATGTTTAGGAGTTTTTAATTAATTGTGCCGTTTTGCTGTTAAATGAACTATATTCTCTTTTTATATTTGCTGCCTGCTATCACAAAAAAAAAAATTTGTAGTAATTTTTTGAAGTTCACGTTAGATCCATCTACAATTTACCCTGCCTACCCCTTCGGGGATAAACAGGTGTGATTTATGTATGTTGACGGTTTGACGCGTGTCTTCGTGTCACTGTGCGTCAACACCGCGTACAATGTGCAGTGGACATTGAAAAAGAAAGTTACAGTCAATTTAATGGTTTGCTAAGACCGTAGTAAGTACCTTACACTTCACTGTAGTTTATACAAACGGTCCCGTTGGAAACAACTTAAAGCTTCTTCCCGCTCGTTGACAGTATGTCGTCAACTCTATTGACGATTCGCATCTCGACGACTGATCTTCTCAGAACAAGGCAGTTTAAGAACGGATGGCGGAGCTTAGAGATTATATCCATTGTGACACATAAATTTCTTGATTTTTCAATTCCCGAATCAAGACTTTTCTAACTTAGCTAACCTGTTTTTCTTTGTAATAATTTATCTAACATTTCAATAATCTATACTAATATTATAAATCTGAAGAGTTTGTTTGTTTGGTTGGTTAAACGCGCCAATCTCAGAACATCGAATTGAAAAATTCTTCACTCTCATAAACTGAAAATTGTTAGCAACACAGTTATTTAATCTATAGTTACCCTAATAAGCAGCGTGCCCGATTCGGCCACCTCCCCCTAATTGTTTATTGTTTGTGCCAAACAAACATAGAGGCAGCGTCCCAATTTTCGGATGGCGGAACCAAAGAGTATATAATACACTACGTTTAGGCGGAACAAACGGTAATTACAGTGTGTCAGCTGCAACGGCTGGAGACCTGTCCATGATGACATTGTGTGACGTATCCCGCTGGGATCTTTGACCGTCTGCGGCAGGAGTCGCAAACCATGGATGCGGTATCTTTATTATTTTTGTCATATTATTTCCCATTACCCGAAATTATTCCTTCCTGCCGGCGTGACTAGCGAAACACGGTATGATATAGCCATTTATCGCTTTGAAGTGTCATAAGCCATTGGGTTAGCTAGGCTAGGAAAGCATTAAGACGAAGAAGAGAACAGAAGACGTATGGTGAGGCAAAGCAGAATACACTTGTCACTACCACTAATCACACCCGCGGGTGTCGTACAAGGCGACTAAGGGAGCTTAAGACAGTGATGAGTAATGGGTAGCAGCGTTCCTCTCATACCATCTATCAATATAATTCCATTTACGTGTCTGATATACATGATAACGTGCAATATGCTCGCCAACCACATGGGACCTAACCAACCTGGTTAACTCACATCAGCCTACCCCTTTGGGGATAATATGGGCGTGATTTATTTATGTATGTAGAAAGAAACACGCCTCTTCCTCTCGAATCGTGGCGGAAGTTTGGCGACCATTAGCCGATGCAATAAAAATCCTGCGGGGTTATTATGTACCTAAGTTTCTTTCAATCGCTTTCGTCTACCTGTCACTCTCACTCGTTGAGAATAATCGCAAAGTGTGAGAGTGACAGGTAGACGAAAGCGATTGAAAGAGGCTTACATAATCGGGGTTCTGGATGATGTTGAGACAATAATATAATGCCGCATCGCCCAGTTCCGGCATCCGGGACGGCCATCTTAGCAGTTTTATGGGTCGTGGCGAGTCCACTCCCGTTATCGATCCGTCAAACGATGCTTTGTCCACCCCGGCAACAGTGTTCCAGGGACTGGCGGATTAATTGGCAATAGTTTCGGATATGGAGACTGAGGAGTTGCATTAGAATTGTCTTCACACTTCTTCATTGCAGCATATTGCTTGGTGGTATAAGAGGCGTCGGCCATTACTCATCACTGTCTTTACCCTTAGTCGCCTTGTACGACACTCGCAGGAGAGATGGGGGTGGTAATAATTGTATTTTTCTCTGCCATTCGCCCCGCGAGTAACAAGTCAGTAAATTTAATTTAGCTAATTATTTAATAGGTCATTAGTGTTGTTTTAATATAAACTCTAAATTCGAATATTTATTTGTCAAAATATTAACACCGCTAATTTTCTGTACTATCTGCCGCACTCAGAGACGTTAATTATCGCTATTGAGTTTAAATACTTTCTGCCGCACTCAGAAACGGCAATTAACTTTAATGAGTATTTAATGTCAAAAATTTTCATTCAACTCTAGACCATAGACCCGGCAAGAATAGCGACTAGTTTTGAATTGTCATGTTTTGAAGTTAAATACTCATTAACGTTACTTGCCGTCTCTGAGTTTTTCTCTCCGTTACTCTGATTTTGACGGCAGCTAATGTCAAAAAAATGACAATTCAAATCTCGTCGCTAATCTTGCCGGGTCTATGGTCTAGATTTAAATGAAATTTTTTGACATAAAGTACTCATTAAATTTAATACTAAATGTTTGCACAGTTATCACAATAAATAACATTATAGTGTGATATTTTGTTGCGTGAAACGTAACGTTTTCGCCATCTAAACAAAGATACTGGCCGCCACCAAGGGCAACAGTTTCTATAAGAGCGTCAACCCCAATAATTGTACAGTAACGACATCTCAAATAGTGCAACTTATATACGCGAACGATACGAGAGTGACTCATAAAAAGTGTATTGAACTGATAAACCCAACTACATGACCTTAAAATATGAACAAACAGCATTGTTTACTGAATGGCACACTTAAATTAATGGCCCCTCATTGTTTGATGCATCTGTGTTATTTTTTAAATATTTAAATTAATTTCTTAGTGACACATTCCATTCCAGCAATATTTTGTTGAGAATTGTTTGCGTTGTATCTGACAATAAAAAAAAACAATGCAAGTTTAGTTTTGAAAATATCATTCTGGAACTGATGCTATTAATAGTTGTTGATAATCTATGGAAACTTTTTTTAAAAACTTTTTTCGGCTCTATGAAGCGACAGGTTAGCAATGTTCGAAACATGTATATATAGGTTATAACAGTTTTTATCTAAATTAATTATATGATTATTTCGCTCTTTATGGCCTATGTGTATCTGCCAAACATATAGAACTGAACATCGAAGAATCTTTATGCTACAAAAATTGTTGTTATACATTATGCATACAGGTTTACATACTAAAATTAAAAACAAAGGTCTTAAACCCAAGTCTGAAATATTCAAAAAGAAAATTGAAAAGTTTCTGCATTGGAACATCCATCAAAAGCATCTGTCATTGTAAGGACTAAAATTGGCCGCGCACTGCGCTCCCTTTGCCTTGCACGCGGCGAAGAAAAAAGGCAACCAATGAGTTTATCTTACAAAAGTGCAGTGCCGTTGACTCCTGCCGCATAATACTTTTTACTATCGGAATTTATAAGCATCATGCGCGAACGAAGCGCAGATGAGTAATAGTTGCCTGACCAGCTAGATGACTGGCAACCGAGCCAATGCGATGTTAAAAAAACGCCCACAATTCAAAAGGAGAACGCACCTCAAAAGCTGTCAAACTGCCCGCGATGACAGCTCAGCAATTGTGGGATGCGGCAGGAGCGGATAGCGGACATTTTTAAATAAATAAACTCGTTTTTTATTTGAACATTATAAATTAATGTTACAAAGAAAATTACTAAGAAAATTGTGGTTAAAAAAAGTTCGGAAAATTATATTTGAATTCCCGCATCAAGACATAAATTTTTTGAACTTTTACTTTTTATTTTTTTACATACCTACATACATAAATCACGTCTATCTCTCATCGGAGATAGCCAGGTGTGTTTGTACAGGTGGTGCGAGCCTATTGCCATCTCTCCTCGTGTTACATCATAACTCTTACTGCCGCACTCAGAGACGTCAAATAACGATGATGAGTACTTAATTTCAAAAAATGACAATTCAAAACTAGTTGCTATTCTTGCCGGGTCTATGGTCCAGATTTAAATGAAAATTTTTGACATTAAGTACTCATTAAAGTTAACTGACATCTCTGAGTGCAGCAGCTAGTCGCCTTGTCGACACCCACGTGTGAGGCAGAGAATCTTTTTTTTTTGCAATTAGCAATAACAAATATTAGTGCAACGAATTTACTAGCAACAGCAAATGAAGGTTATTAATAGGGTACTGACGTAAAGGCATTGACGTATGTACCGGCAAACATTAGTAATTGGTACAAAGAGTCAAGCCCCTTAGCTTGACTCGGTTGGACCTTGTATGGTCGTAATAATATATTGGGTCTACATTGTCAACGCTTTGCTACAATATTATCTTGTAATTATGGACAATTCGTTATTTGGTCCTAGGCATATTTCACTATTTTCGTTTATTTTTAGGTATATCAATAGCGCGAAAATAGTCCCATATATTCCGTGGGACTAAGCATACTTGGCTAAATGTTGGTGTCACTCACTCACCTCTGCCAACTCCTTTGGGGATAAATAGGTGTGAATTATTTATGAATATTGCATACTTCATACGAAGATTTTAATATGTCAGGGACAAAGTGGAATTAATACATTGAAAAGACAAAAAGAAACAATACTACCTACGTACATAAATTCATGGTACGGTTACAATTTCAAATCTCTCTATCGTCGGCATAAATCAACCAATGTCATAGTACGATGACAGCTGTCAACTGGTTGTGTATAGTTCGAAACAAGTGACAAATTGTAATCACTTTTTACAGTATAAAATTTAATTACTGTCGTGTGGTGGCAGCAGAGCAGAATACAATTTTGTCACCACCCCCCCATCTCTCCCGCGGGTGTCGTACAAGGCGATTTAGGGTAAAGACAGCTATGAATAACGGTCAGCAGCGTTACCTCTTATACCACCTAGCTATATCTTCTGCGATTTTCGTGCCTGTTATTAGGCAAAAGCCAGCCATTGCCTTCTACATTGCAGCTAATATAAAAGCTCTGCCTAAAAGGGCGTGATTTATGTATATACGTCAATAAATGTTAGCATATTTTGAAAAATAAATCTTAAGATTAAGAAAACCGTGTGAGTGCACGACCAAAGGTCACATGTCTCAATCAGCCGCAAGCCAATTTAAGTATTGCGGTGGGCGTAATAAAGATTGTTTTTTTGATCTGTCACGCTGCTGTTGTAGTAATATGAAACCCGCGCCGCTCGTCCCGCCGCGCCGGCCGAAACCTGCCCTACCTCAACCGCGGTCGTTCACCGCTATTTATTTTGTTTTTTACCCGCATACATACAATCTAACGCACACCAGTGTAGGTAGGTACCTACCTACATACAGTAATTGTCAGGGCTGTGTCTTGGAGGAACGGCGAATTTCGAGTGCCCAACGCAGATTATCGTAAAATTAAATTGATCGAAAATTATTCCAACCAATTCTCTTCACATTAAATAGTAGATAATTTTTTTTTAACTTTTTACTGCATAATTTACAAACTTAACTTATTCTAGGATTGGAGCCTCCTTTTAAGCTAATCAGCCTGTGGCAACACCACAGGCTGACCACAGGCTTCTACGTTGTTCTATGTTCGGGCTGTGGAGAATGAAAAGAATAGTCTCTGCAAAGCTCGAAAGCGCCTAGCAATAAACTGCGATTTATGTGCCCGATCGATGGCAATAGGCTCGGGATCTATTACATGGGACCTAACTTAATTGGCGAAAAGTGAATGTTAATAATTCACCACTGCCTACCCTTCCCGTAGGCGTGATTAGATATTTTCTTCTTCTTCGTCTTCTTTCCCTTCTCCCGTTCTAGGCGGGGTCGGCACAACATCTCCACCCACCCATGTTTTCTTCCATCCACCCCTCTCGCTAAAATATACTCCTTTACACAATCCATCCATCTTTTCTTTGATCTTCCTCTCTTTCCACGTGATAAGGTATTTTCTAATGGACACTAATGGAATAAATCAAACGTGCCTATTGCCATCACGAACCAGGCACAAAGATCGCAAAGAAATTAGGCACCTACCTTTATAAAGTTCAGATAACAATGAACTACTACGTGGAATAGTAGAGGGAGACATTTATGGTTAAAACATTTCTCATGCGTGTCTCAACTTAATATCTCGTTTATTACCGAGATCATTGTTACGTCAACGACTGTCGTGTCGACTTCCTTAAACCTTGAAAAGGAGACTGAACCTTTGTGTCGTAGGTCAAAACGGGGTCAGTTCGACGGGTAACAGCTTTGGGTATGTACATTACGTCTGGAGATAGTAGCTTTGTCAGTCTGACTTGATTGGACTTCGTCGAAAATCAAGGTTTCGGGGGTTGTTTTACCATCGCTATCGCTATAAAGTTCACTGGCAATAACTACTAGTGTTGTAACGAATATTCGCTTTCGCGAATAATGGCATTTTGATTACAGAGAAATCTCTCTGGACTACTGGCTTCACACACTACGCAATACTGAGCTATACCAATGAGTCTTAATAAAAAGGTAGGTAAGTAAGTTTGTCACCATCACCATCATCACCAGCCCTTTAATGTCCCCACTGCTGGGGCACGGGCCTTCCCTATGGATGGAAAAATATAGGGAGGTTGGGCCATAACCCACCACGCTGGCCCAGTGCGGGTTGGTGGGTATTAACAACTGCAGATGCCGCCGGGACCAACGACTTAACGTGCCTTCCGAAGCACGGAGGAACTCGAGATATTAAATTTTTGGTCACCCATCCAATGACTGGCTTTAGCGAGGATTGCTTAGTTTACGCAATCGCACGCAAAGCGCGCTTTGCCACTGCGCTAGCGAGCTCCACATCATCACCATCACCGGCGCTTTAAAGCCTTTCACATCAATGGAAGAAATGTAGAGAAACTGGGCCGTAACTCACCACACTGACCCAAAGCAGCCGGGTCAACGGCTTATCGTGCCTTCCGGAGCACGGAGGAACTCAACTTAATATATTTTCTGTCGCCCATCCGATGAGCGGCATAAGCGAACATTGCTTAGTTTACGGAATCGCACGCGGAGCGCACGCTATTTTGCTTCTCAAAGAAAGAGTAATATTAAAATAAAAACAATAAAAAACCAAGCAATGACTAAAATATGGACACACTGACTGAAATGTCTTGACTCTTAACCTTGAATATTAAACCTTGGCTTGGTTGGATCAAGTCCTATTAGCCGCTCTGTAATAGAGCAGGTATCTAAAAGCTGCATGAAATTTGGAGAGGTGAAGCGGTATATAGGTAATATTAATTCTTTTTTTGACCACAGCAACTGAAAGAGATTGAAACATCAGGTTAAAATAATAACAATGCCACACGCCTAAATGTACGCGAGTTGAATCTGTTGTTTTATTTCTTAAATTATTTCATTATAATTCATTTTTACTTGCTAATTTAATTTGCTCCCACAGAACTGCTCCCACAAAAAAAAACTATCATTGAGTAGTACTATGACAGTATTGTGCAAAAAAATGTTATTACAAAGTAAATAAAGTCTTCATAAAATTATTTGTCCCGAAGCGGGAAACAAACTCGCGCCCTCTGCAATCCTATACCTATACCGCTCTCTTTTCTATTTTTTTAACATTCATAATGAAATAATAATGTTCAAATAAAAATCAAATCTCAAAAGGTACTAGTTCATTACCCCTGATGTCCCGTGTCGAATAGCCGCACGCATCTCCTGTAGCGATATAAAGCATAACTCGTACTGATCTACGCCCAGACTGGTTTTTAGTCCAGTCAAGATTCCTAAGAGCGCTCGGTAGCAACATTTAATATCTGTCGATTTATCTCATTGAAATATTGTATGTAGGTTTACATTGCAAGCTGGGCTGGGAGCGAAAAACGTAGAATAGGCCAGCCCCGACTCTTCCCAGGGTGGCGTAAAAGTCGACTAAGGGAGATTGCCCGGTGTAGACCAATAAGTACCTTGGGGCACCCGTATGGTGATGGGTAAACCATCAACAACAGCATACCCAAAGAGGGTTGGTGTCAGGCAGGCAGTTGGCTGTAAGACTTAAGCCATAACCTTGAGCAGTACTGGATTGGAACGTTGTCATTACAATTACTCTCTCCGTTGATCGGTCTCTCGACATGGTCCGTTTCGTCTCTATTCTATAAATTCATTCATAACTAGAAACATTTCGGTGTGATAGATGATATGAATCAAAAGGGAGTGGATGGCTTGATGACGTCTGACCGATATGAATGGAAGAGGAAACCTATTGCGCCGACCACAGATAGACTGCGAACAGAGCAGCGAGAAGAATAAGATGTAGGTTTACATTAAAACCTATTCGGTTCTTATAACTTGGGGTGGGTTTCCGTATGGTTAGCTTGCTAAGTTAAGTTAACGACTTAACTTGCTTTCAGAAGCACGGTGGAACTCAAGACATAATATTTAATGGTTTTATTATTTTCAGTTCTTATTAAAATTTAAAGTTTTCTATTAACGTGGTAGTCGTAACAATGTCACTGTTCTGTGGTTTACTCTCTTCACAACCCTAAATTAATTCTTATATTCAATAAATATCTTATTATTTTAGTACTTGTTCATCGTTTAATTCCACATACATATTCGTTTGGATCACAAAAGATTCAGAGCAATCGCGTAGCACACATCATTTGATATTTCAATTCGGCAGGACTTTTGAAGGTCGACATACTAGCAGGACTTTGCATTAGACAATAAGACTTTGCCTTTAATGATTGTTGATTTGAAGGCGCTATCTTCTATTAAATATGTTAATATACTTTATAAGAGGTCAGGAAATATACCCAAAGTTAGGTTGTAGTTAGACAGGCGGCCGGCCGTAAAAAATAAGCCAAAACTTTTAGCAGTATGGATTGGAATGTTGTCATCCTAATCACTCCAGATAGAATGGGAACGGGACATGAAGAAGATAGAAGAACTAAGAAGAACTAATATTAGGTAATAGTTTGATTTGGAACTATATTACCAGATTACCATGATAAAAGCTTTCCTGAACTTGCGGACAATTATGTGAGATTTAATAATAACTATAGTGACAAGGGGGACATCATCCTCACCAGCCAGTTAATATCCCACCGCATTAACTATTAACGACTGCAGATGTAGCAGGGACCAACGGCTTAACGTGCCTTCCGAAGCACGGAGGAACTCGAGATAGGTAACAATTTTTTGGTTACCCATCCAATGACCGACCTTAGCGAACATTGCTTAGTTTACGTAATCGTAGGTCAAGCGCGCTATAGAGCTCCTCTTACAAGGCGGACATAAAGAAACATTATTGTACCGACAAGACAGAAATAATATCTCAAAACGTTCATGCTAGACGCGGTACCTGAACGCTTGTCAGTCCCGCTTCTTCGGGTTAATTCGAAAAAAAAAGAAAACGCCATAGACAAAATAAAAATGGCGCCTTAGAACCGGGCGGGAGTGCGATGGCGGTTTTTGTCGATTCTTGTTTCTCGTTTTAAGCCGTAGACAGATGAGTTGCGAGTTTTTATTCTGCAGTTGAAGAGGCGGCGGTAGATTATCTTCCGGTCAATTGGATATTTAATTTATTTTCTTTAATATTACGAATTCATCTCACATATCTTTAAAACTAATACCACAAGTACAACCTACTTGAACAGTTTTTTTATAAAAGCAATAAGTTTGCTTTGCAGTTAAATTTTCGGTTTCTTTTTCAAGTTTGACAGGTTAGGTAATGTAATAAAAAGTAATTAACAGTTACTTCAAACCTACCTAAATAGTAATTTTATTATGATTAAATAGTATTTTTATTAAATAGACACAGAATGTATTTTACACCGACTCATAAAATTTGTCTTCAAAACCACATAAATAAAATTGTAGTAAATAGACAAAAACAGGTAATTTAATTAAAAAAATACAGCTACAATAAATGCGGCGATTAAGTCATAACATTACGAGGTCCTATTTATAAAGATTCTTAGAACATAGATGAGATTTAGTTAAATACAAAAAATAAAAAGAATCGCAGAGTAAAATTTTAAACGTCCAATGTGTTACACCACGCGCGCGCTTCACTATGGTTTTTAGTTGTCAGAATTTATTTTGCTCCTTGCTCTGGCATAGATAACCTGATCTACAACCCGCGGGCGCCATTTTGATTCCTGCTACCAGAAATCAAAGACCGCGTTGAATCGTTTTTATGCCTTGTTGTTGTTAATACGGGCTTGATAGCAATGTTTTGCAGTCAAGGATATTTTAATGACTTTACATACATACATACATAACTCACGCCTATATCCCCGAAAAGGTAGGCAGAGGTGAACTAGCACCCACGTTTCACCAATTAAGTTAGGTCCCATGTAATAGGTGGCGAGCCTATTGCCATTTATCGGGCACAAAAGTCGCAGTAGGTACATTGCTAGGTGGTATAAGAGGAACGCTGCTGCCCATTCCTCATCACTGATTTATCCTTAGTCGCCTTGTACGACACCCACGGGAGAGATTTGGGGTGGTGACAATTGTATTCTACTCTGCCGTCTCCACACGGCTTTAATGACTTTGATTGATAATTTTATAATGTCAAGTCATCTATGATAAATAAGGTTCTACAGTCAAAGTTGGCACATGACTTTAGTATTTCAATTCGAGAGAGAGATATTATGACAAGTGAAAAATAAAAATTATGAATGGAACATGTGATTGTCTATTGCTCGGAAATTACATGTTTTTCTTCTAACTTAATTTGCTGTAATTATACTGTAGGTTACGGGTCCCCTTCACAACTTGTACCATTTCACAAACAAAGCAATGTTAGAAATAATTTATTACGTCTTAATTGTATTTGTTTAATTATCGTTACAAACAAAATTGAATCATGCACCCGGCAGCCGTTGGCTGTAAACAGGAATTTCACAAACAAACAAAATAGGAAGCAATTAAAACATTTTATTTTGATAACAAACAGTGTTTCAAAATACTGACTATTGGGAGTCACCAAAACTAAATACGTACGGGACAAAAACATTATACAATACTCAATTGTTTATCCATAATGTACAGTTTAAGATCTTAAAGCTAAGCATAGATCATTATGGACTCTTTTGGGCACAGCAAAGTAAACAGAGGAAGAGGTTACAATTGAATTATGTTAACTGTATACCTAAATAATAAAATCCCTTTCAAAAATCCCTTTCCTTCCAATGAAAGTGCATCGCGTTGTAGTTATAGTTCCCGGCAAGTAAGTTGAACCAAAATGACGATCGTCTGCGCAGGTATAATTGAAGGGAAAGTGTCTTAACTCAAGTTTGAACGCACAGAAGCGGGTATCCCTACGTCGCTATGACCACAGACATACGATAGACCTCATCTTCTTCTCCCCTGCCCTGTTCCTAGTCTATCTGAGGTCGGCGCAGCATGTTTCCTCTTTCATTCATATCGGTCAGACGTCATCAAGCCATCCACTCCCTTTTGATTCATATCATCCATCACACCATAACGGTGCTAGTAATGATTATTAATGTATAGAAAAGAGACAGAACGGACCATGTCGAGAGAGATGACGTGAACCAAAATAATGGTCGTCTGTGCAGTATTCAATTGAAAGAAAAAGTGTCCAAAACTAAATTTTGAACGCGCATAAGCGGGTATCCCTACGTTTCTATGGTTATAGACACACGGTGGACCTAATACAGATACTTAATAAATGCAGTATAGTGTATAAATGAGTAACTGCCGTACTGAGAGACGTCAAATAACGTTAATGAGTACTTAACGTCAAAAAATGACAATTCAAAACTAGTCGCTATTCTTGCCGGGTCTATGGTCTAGATTTGAATGAATATTTTTGACATTAAATACTCATTAGTGTTAATTGACGTTTCTGAGTACGGCAGTTAGTTAATTCTTTAAAAAAAATGTCGTAATTAATTTGTATTTTACAAATTAATTAGAATGAAATGTAGCTTAATTAATTTAAAACAGAATAGATATAATGCCTTTCACAACGACCGTCTTAGAACCCAATCAGTACAAAATTTTAGTTTCAATATGCGCCAGCGATTTGGGCGTGCGACTTAATAAAATTCGTTCATAGCTCAGAGCCGATCTAAATTTATTATTATCATGAATCACATTGTGGACCTTAAACCGTAGCGGTTAAAGCCTGAATCTAGTTTCTAGATCGTAAATTAGACACCTGCGCCTGTCTAGATGTTTACGACTGGTCTCGCTAGCTACTAGTATTGTCTGTGTGTCTGTGTGATCGTAAAATGTAGTACAATATCTATAGGAACTTAATGGCAGGTGGATTTCAGCAGTCCGATATAATAATCATCACCAGACCTTTAAAATCCGTTGACAATTTCCTTCTGCAATTGCGTAAACTAAGACGTGTATAATACGTACATACATAAATCACCCATACATCCCCGAAGGTGAATTAACACCCACTTTTCGCCAATTAAGCTATGTACCATGTAATAGGTGGCGAGCCTATTGCCATCTATCGGGCACATAAATTGCAGTATATTGCTAGATAATAGGTACAAGAGGAATGCTGCTGCCAATTATTCATTGCTGCATCAAAAAACCCATAGTTAACTCAAAAAATTGTTAAAACTTATTACTAATGGTTGTACAACAGTCTGATAATTAACCATTAACAATTTTTAACAATTGCTTGAGTTAACTATGCATCAAAAAAACGGCCCTTACTGCCGCATTCAGAGACGTCAAATAACTTTAATAAGTACTTAATGTCAAAAATTTTCATTCAAATCTAGACCCGGCAAGAATAGCGACTAGTTTTGAATTGTCATTTTTTGACGTTAAGTACTCATTAACGTTATTTGATGTCTCTGAGTGCGGCAGTTTGTACGACACCCACGGGACATGGGGGTCGTGACAATTGTATTCTGCTCTGCCGTCACCAGGCGGCTTTAAAAACTTAAACGACAAGAAAATAAGGCAGACATGTCTGCTGTGACGGATCCCTAGACCTTTGAATCGAAACTACAACATAATTCCTTTGAAACTGCACGACGGACGCTCACAATACGTTCGAATTTATTACCAGGCGTACTCCCCACATGTTAAACTTGAGTACCAATATACGTTTTCGGCTGGCCAAAAGGCCTAAAAAATCGGCTGTCGCCTTCCGGGCTGAATGACTGACCTCATTTCGCGTATTGTTTGTTTTGCAATAATTTATTTGCGGTCTTAAAACTTCGAGTGTGGGTAGTTCGAGTACGCGGGACCGGCGTTTGTTCTTATTGTGCTCAGTTTTGCGGGTTGGTGAACGTATTTCGGTTAAATTTTTAATGAGACAAAGGGCCTTTGCGTTTAAATGTGTAATAATAATATTTTTAAAAAAATCTGTCTTTAAAATACACTTCGAAACAACGCTATACTTATGCGCTTCGGATGCGATTACATGGGACCTATAACACAATCGGCGAAACGTGGGTGTTAATTCACCTCTGCCTTCGTGGTTATAGGCGTGATTTATCTATGTATGTACCCATACATATGAAGTTCGATAGTAATCATAATGCGTGCTTATAGTCTTTTGTTTGAGGCCCGAGTTCACCAACACACAAACAGGCGATTATTAATTAACCGTCGGATTTTGAAATTTTATCGCATGGAAGAACTGTCAAAAACTGACGGTTATCTTTTAATCGCTATTGTTTTACGTGTTGGTGAACTCAAGCCTTAAAACAGATAGATGCAATATCTTTCGTAAGTATCGGAACAATAAAAATATGACATTCGTCACAGGAGAGCGGCCCATTTAAAACATGCGACGCTCGCCCAAAAGGACGGTTTACAACAAAAGACGCGGGAATTGAGGTCACACAATTTCGGGCGGACGCGCGAAAGTGAAACCGCTTGTTGTTGTTTTTTCGACTTTTTTCGGCGTGGAACGTCATTACTTTCGTCTCGAGGCCGCGGCAGATGTTGCGCCGTGACTCAACGCGGAATCGGTCCAGTGCCTATAGCCAATCAGTGGTAAAGGGTACCTACACCGTTTCTATCAACCAAATGTCATATTTTTTCCTATTCCTATTTTGCATATTTTATATTATTTAAAGAATTTTTTTGCGTTTGCTAGCGCAGTGGCATAGCACGCTTGGCCTGCTATTGCGTAAACTAACCAATGGGGACCAAAAATATCTTGTGTTCCTCAATGCTTCGGATGTTAAGCCGTTGTTCCCTACATCTGCAGTCGTTAATACCCTCTAATCCGCACTGGGCCAGCGTGGTGGGTTATGGCATATTCTCCCTACATTCCATCCATAGGGAAGGCCTGAGCCCCAGCAGTGGGGACATTAAGGCTGGAGTTCACCAACACTTAAAGTTTAATTAAACAGTCGATTATTATTTAGTGGAAGAATTGTCAAAAACTGCCGGTTATTTTTTAATCGTTTGATTTACGTGTTGGTGAACTCGGACCCAAAGGCCAACCACTAGATTAAGACGACCGTTGTACAATCAACCGCACGTCACGTAAGACTAAATAATACAAAACTGTCAACTCTCTCCAATCGATTGTCCACCTTGAAGTGGTCATCGTAAAGCTCAAAATCCAATGAGCTTGACATTTTGTGGTGACTTGTAAAAGGATAATTTTCGGCGATCGCAGGTCTGCAAATTGCAGAGTACCCGACGACATTGCCGGCCCCGAATTAATCGGTTATTACCGTTTACATAATACATCTTCATTACCGATCACTGCCTTCATTATAATCGTTGATAAAGTAATTATTTATTTAAATTGCGTCTCGCACGTTTGTAAAAGAAGATGTTTTAACACCTACAGTTTTAATTAGGTATTAAGTATATTATTCTTACTTATTTTAATAGTTTTTCCAAAAAAATATCGAAAAAATCGAAAAATTATTGTCATTCAAAACAACGTTCATGTATTCATGAAATCCCACTAATGGGCAGCAGAGATTTTTGTTACCTACATACATACATAAATCACGCCTATATCCCCGAAGGGGTAAGCAGAGGTGAACTAGCACCCACGTTTCGCCAATTATGTTAGGTCCCATGTAATAGGTGGCGAGCCTATTGCCATTTATCGGGCACAAAAGTCGCAGTACATTGCTATTGCTAGGTGGTATAAGAGGAACGCTGCTGCCCATTCCACATAATTGATTTATCCTTAGTCGCCTTGTACGACACCCACGGGCGAGATTTGGAGTGGTGACAATTGTATTCTAGTCGGCCGTTACCTACACTACTTAGCAATGTCCAAAAGATGGCAATAGACTCGTCGTTATTTATTTGGTGGTTGTAAATGCTGCTCTGCCACCCCTAAGGGGATAAATGGGCGAGATTTATAGGAATAATAATAGCCCTTTTGTTTTGCCGACACCCAATACAAAAACTAATGCTTTTGCTCTAAGTTTTAAAAAAGAACAAAGGAATGTGATTGGCCGGGACAAACTTCAAAAAGACAAAACAAAAGTACATGCGTTTAGTCTCCACCAATAGAAACAGGCTTAGCGGGTTAGTTCTGATTGTTTTTTTTACTTGAGACGGACCAATTATCTTATCCTTAAGGTGCAAAAGAAGGGAGTTTATCCTTATATAGTTTACTGTTCACAGTTAATAAGGCAGGTGGGCGGCAAACTAACAATCTAATTAGATACGATATATCTTTTTTAACTTGACATTCGGCATGTTAAAATTTTTAATCAATATCAAAGAAAAAATATAAGTTTTGTAAAACCTGTATTGTGTGGAGTGTATAAAATAGGTTCGCATTAAACGAATATAAATTGAATGAAGTTTTGCATTACCGTAAAGCTGCTAGTGTGTGATGGAAAGAGAATATCGAGACACCGGTGAATGGAGAGAGTGATTGGGATGACACTATTCTGCCTGACACCAACCCTCTTTCTGTACCTATGCTAGAGAGATATATAGTATAGTGGATGGCCTATACCGCCAAGACACCTAGCAATATACCTACTGCAAAATACGTGCACAGATACAGTTCGATCTGGGTGTTGATTCACCAAATAATAATTAGGCGTGATTTTTTTATGTATGTTGCCTATGTAGTTTTTAATAGTGTTTATTTTAATTCAACAAGTAGGTAGGTACCTATAATCGTATGTTAATTTTTTTTTCTATGATGTTATGATGATATTATGATGATGATGATGATTTTTTTTTAATTACAAATAAGTCTAATGTCACAAATAAGTCAATGTAAGTCTAAATAATGCTTTTAACTTTTATCCTTGAATTGCCATAATGTCAAAATTACGAATAAACAATAACCGAATGTTGTAATATAGATTTATACTAACGCGAAAAGAAACCAAGCAGCCGGGTGCACCCTTCCAACCAGTTATTAACTAATGTTAGATAACTCTACGTGTCTACCGCGGTCGGTGCGCACGAGTAGAGCTTTCGCCTTGGCCGCGCTATCTAGTTTAATGTCAGCGCGACCGTAATAGAGCCAGAGTTAAGCGATCGACTCTGTGCACTGCATTACGCGACATGGCACCTAACATAGGTATAATTGGCGAAACGTCGGTGTTAATTCACCTCTGCTTACCTCCTCGGTGTTTTTAGTGACGTGTAAAGCGAATTTTTTTAAAGATTAAAAAAATGGGAATACCTTTGCCTGCATCGATACGACGACATTATGATTAGTGATGTGAGCGTTTTTGGTTAGTTGGCACGTAAAAAGTACTTTTAAGGCCCAAGTTCACCAACACGTAAAACATGTGATTAAGATTACCGTCAGTTTTTGACAGTTCTTCCATACGATAAAGTGTCACAAACAGATGGTTAAATAATAATCGCCTGTTGGTGTGTAACACTTAAGTTGGTGAACTCCAGCCTAAATATAAAAAAAAATTAATCCCTTTGCTTTCAGTCTTTCACATAGACGAAGACATATGATTAGAGTGGTGTGAGCTTTTAAAATTTTAAATTTCAAATTTTGGTTTCAGTCTGAAAAGTCCTCGATCCGTTATTCAAACACCTCCTACCTCTTTGGGGATAAATACGCGTCATTTATGTATGTAGGTGTGTATGAATACCTACCCGTTTAAAAAGAAAACAATTGTTTAAATTGAAAAAAAAAACGGCCACATCCGTTACAGAACTAAAACTCTATGGCTAGCAGCGTACATCGTTTGTTAAAACGGTCAATGTCATCAGCTTGCCGCGCCATCTTTGAAACTGGCTCGGGTGAATGGATCGCCGTATCGATTTATGTATCGATCGACCGAGCCGATGTTTCCATTACGCGTGGTGCAACGGAGCCTTGTGCTTAGAATAAAATGGAATAGAATTGAATAATACACTTTATTGTAGACCAAAATAATGGACGTAATATTAAAGGAAATAACAAGAGAAGCGGTCTTATTAGGCGCGTAAGCAGAGATCACTTCTTTCGGTTTATCCAATCACACTAATGTCCTCTTGCATGCCCGTCGGTTTCGGGTGCTCTGGGCCTGGCCGTTTTTTTAAATACTTTCAATTTGATTAAGACTTGGAATTGAATATTTTTTTCTGATATTCTAATAAAATTGTTACTCCCCCACATCCACGAGAACGAAGCCGCGGACACAGCTAGTGTTGAAATAAAAGTCGAATAAATTTCTAGCGAATTTAAAAAAAGACATCGATAGGTGCGCGCGGCAAATTGAGTCGTATCTATGTACGTCGCGCGCGCAGCCTTCACCGGTTCCACTTCTAAAACAAGATGGCGGCGAGTTGTAGGTTGTAGTAACATTGACAGTCGCGGGTTGCGCAACCGAGCCTTGGTCTGCGCAAGCGCAAGGACTGGCTCTATAGCGCTATCGTGCTAGGCAGAGGTGCTTGAACGGTCGATCTCGATCTGCACGTCGATCGCGAGTGCTTTTGATCTTTTTTTTGAGATTTTTTTGTTCAGTAAAAACCTTTAAAAAAATTGTAACCGCCTTCGTGGTCTAGTGTTCGCCCACCGGAATTAAGATCCTGAGGTCCCGAATTCGATCCTCAGGGGGGTACAAATTTGTACACGATTTGGTTGGTGGTAGGATTTCTTTCAAGTCCGTCTGGCTAGTTAAAAAACATTGGCTAAAAAATGCATATCGTGATCGGTCGTAGTCTAACGATATTGAGGTAGATCTCCAGCAGCCCAAGACGTGGACAAACTCTCCACGGGGAAAAGAAAGAAAATATTTTCATCTCGCTCTAACTTCCACGAAATCCTGAGACAAAACTCTGTCAAGTGGTAAAGAGAGATTTTTATTTTTTGTCCACGTCCCATGCTAGGCCTACAGTTCAAGTTTGATAACCCCTCTAGGATGTTCTAATACTTTCGTGTACAACGCCGCTAGTGTGCAGTATTACACTAATGCTTAATAGAGAGCAATGTATAAAGAAACGCGTCTCACTCGCGCGTACGTCTGTACAGGGTCTAACAGTGACCGTTATTTCCTATTTTTAATCTATGGCGCGGTCCAATGGCCTCTAGTGATGAGGGACTGGGCCCGATCGTCTTTTGATAAAGCTATGGGCTTTATTAATACGAAGCTTTTGCTTTGTGGTCAAAAAAATGGCTTGAAAATTATGCTGTTTTTGTATTTATTTATGTGCTTATGGAGTGCAGTGATGTGAATAATATTTAGGTTTTTAATATTGATCTGAATTTTTTAATTTAAAATATATTTTCCTTTTATATTATTTAAATGTGTAGTTAATTTACCTATTCGGTTTCTCTGTGGATTGCAAGTCAGATTTTGATCATTTAATTTCATGAGCAGCTTTGTTCTAGTTATGCAATCTATATTGTGTGTTAATAAATAAAATAAAATTATAGCAAAAGATATCAACCAGTTTTCAATACCTATGCGAAGCATATTGGATGAATGCAATTGCACAGCAGCATTGCAACTTAATTATATAATATTATAAAGTATAATTATTTATTACATACAGTGTTCAATTATGGTCAGTGTTTCTAAAGTGCCGTATAGTGACGCCAGAGATTTATGTGCCCGATATATGGCAATAGGCTCGCCACCCATTACATGGGACCTAACCCAATTGGCGAAACGTGGGTGTTAATTTACCTCGGCCTACCCCGGCCCATACCCTGCCTAATTTACCAGGGATATAGGCGTGATTTGTGGATGTGTAAGTTGAATTAAAAACTTAATAAAATTATTATCTAATGTGTTTATTTAAAGACAGTGTTTTTAAATTAAGCTCCATTAAGCGTAAATCAATAAGCTACATGTGTTATCAATATGGGACATCCTCATCGTCCAACGGTGGCCTTAATGTTATTTTTATGCGTCTATCTGCGACGCTGTTGAAACGAAAATCGTGTCATGTAAAGATATGTTGGTCAAACGAATTTTATTATACAATACAACACTTGCAACGGTGCTGGCGCGAATTTTTCCGATGAAAAGCATTGCTTGTGTTTATTATTTTGATTTCAACATTAAATAAATGTTAGACAAATTATCACAAAGCAATTTCTCATCAGGACTATAATTTTTCGAACATTTTCTAACCACATTTATTGAAAAAAAAACATATTTTTTATATAGTCAAATCATAGTTATGAATACATTCGTCTTCCCTTTTCTGTTCTCTTTGTTGATATGATTAGTTTTTCAGTGGTTTTAAAAATGTGGGAATAGCTGAAAGAACATTCATATTGTGAATGTTGTGTGCTTTTATAATACGCAAATATTAAAAGACGATTTATGTTAAATGTCCCGAAATGTTGATGTACCTACCTACCTGTGTTTAATGTATTCCTTTGGTATACCTTATCGATAAATACATAAATAAATTCATGGCTCAGGAGCTTCGCAGTCTTATATTTTAGGTTAATTTATGGTTTGTTCTCTCATTATCTACTAGACCTAGTCTGGTTAAAATGGTTAGTATAACTTCTGGTTTCATATAAATATGACATAAATTACATGTTAAGCATTATTAAAATTATAATTGCTACACTAAAACGCCATTAAAGGTAATCCCATAAAATAGATTGGCTGTAGACTTGTAAAGACACAAAGCATGTATTTCACAGTGTTTGACTATTAAGTGATTATTTGGAGTTCAATATTGTAATTTAATTAATTACACAGTGATAAAGATTAGCTTCAGATTGTATATTGCATTTAATTGTGGGACAAAGATTAAATACCATTACATAGTAAGGACACTAACACTACCAAAAAGTAGTTTTACCTAACTAACTAATTAATATTATAATTATACGTCGATATAAAATAGAATCCACAGATAGGATATAAAAAAGCACAATTGTCTTCAACAATGTTTATACTAAGCAAAATATTTATTCCGTTTTGCAGCGAGGAATTTTAAAAACGCCATCAAAGTTAATTTTGCAATCTCAAAACATACAAAGTATAATAATTATCTTCTTAAACCAATTAACGTATTTTTTATTAACCCAAGATGCCAATTAGAGTCGGTTACTTACCAAATTTTGAGTTACATTAAAGTTACAATATATTACCTATATTATATATCGTTCATCTGGTGCAACAATGATGCATTTACGATTTTTGTTAAAACAGAGATTGTGATAATAATTTTAAAAGGAAAATTCATTTAATCTTTGTTTCCTACTCCTGTAAAAACGCAAAATTTTACTATTTACGACAATTGCACCAAATGAGCGATACGTTATAGAATAATAATGGATTATGTCAACAGAAAACGCCGGGAAAATATTGAATAGCGTCCCAATACACAGCGTTGGATTCCGTCGGCACTATTTTAGCCTAGAAGTCGCAGCCGTGCGAGTTTCAGAGTTTAAAAATCCGCAAAAAAACACAATTTTTGCGACAAACAACTCGATCCTGAACAGTTAATTGACTTCGCTCCTATTCACACACCTTCCCGTCGCATTTTGTAACCAATTTCTTAGCCAAATAAGTTTAGTTTCTCGACCAAAGTTCGCTGTTACGACACAGTCTCCGCAATGTTGTTTCGTCTCTTTGTGATTAGTGTGAGAGTTGTGGTAGTGTGATGCATCGTATGTGTATAATACTTTGTATTCTGTCAATTTTTACACTTTTATTTTATGCGAAGTTGATTAGAGCGTGATTATTATTAAATACTAACTTACACCGCCAATGTCGATTTGCCCTAAATCATTTAGGGGTATAAAAAATTGCCTACGACCTATTCTCATACCTAATAAATAAATATAGTACAGAAAAAAGATCATGAAAACCGGTCAAGCCTTTTCAAAAGAGTTCAATAACAAACACTGTGACACGAGATTTTTTTTGTATTAGATGTGGTTGTTAAAGCTTTTCTGTCACAATAGAGCGTTACTTAGTTTTAGGCGGTACATTAGCCTTCGATCAAAATGTAGGTTGAAATTCATCAACTGACGCATGTATGCATGTGTGAGTTGATGAACGTCACACGCATGGGGGTCGCACGGTGTACTCATAGAAAAAGAGTGGGACAGACAAAACTAGCATAGGGGGGGAGCTATGGTGGGGAGATTGGTTGGAGAACACAAAAAAAAAACGTGCGTGAACCCCTACGCACACGAGTGACACGCGTACGCATGTGCACGCACACTACGGCAGCGGAGAACGCAAGATTAAGGACACTCATGATTACAAGTTAAAGCTCTTTGTTTGTCTGTCAAATCTGAGTTCGTCAAAAGCTCTTTGTTACTAATCCGAGTTCGTCACTGTACTCACATGCGTCAGAGGGGGCCGGCTCTCCTTCCGTCCAGTTTGACACTTCGGTGGTAATTTTGTTAAAAAAAAAGAAAAAAGGTCCAATGGCTAGTCTCGGCGTCACCTCGACATTAACACACAAATCCTCAACCGTACTTAACGGCGATAACACTGTCACTCCTCAAAACAATGTAACACATCACGGCTGTCACTGTACACAAAATATTGTTAACTCTTCTTCTTCTCTAGTAGCTAAAATAAGAAATATAGTTCGGGTCCTAGGTTTCCATTTGATATGTTTGCATCGCGCGCGGCACCGCGAAAAACTCGGGAAAACTCACTAAATCCGAAAATACTATGTTTTGTTTCTCTCGTCGGGACCACTGCGCGAATAATATGAGTAGATAATATTATAATTTATTTATTCTGTTTAATTTCTTCTAGTAAAATAGAGTCTGTGGTCAAAATATTGTTTGTTCTCTCTTTAAATCTGGCTTCCTGTTTTTTCGGAGGTTTTTTAGCGTTGTTGTTTCGTCGCGTGTTCTTGTCCTGTATGTTGGGAACGGAAATGCGACTCTCTGCCGTTTGTGCATAGGCGGGACTGCACTGCCGGCGCACACCGTACTAGACCGCGTGCGTACTTAGCCATTACCTTGTATTTACTGCGACCGAGCGCGGCGACCGAACGCTCTTGATACTTGCGGCCAGACGTGGAAATGTTCGGTGCAAGATTCGCGAAATCTGCGTCCGACTTTGGTTTTGGCTTGAATTTTTTGGACATAACGGCGGACACAGACGGCTAATTACTTTCTTTTATGTTGTTAGCTTTGCGCAGGACGCCAAGACAAGACTGTACTGTAATTTTTTGACAATTTTCTTTGAAATAAATTTTCTTACATTTGTAGACATAATGTTCAAAATAGAAATCAAAATATTAACCGTTATTAGCCAATAAAAGATAGTTTCTATCAGACAGGCCGACTGTAAGACCTAAGCCAAATTTGAATATGAATGGAAGAAGAAACATATTGCGCCGATCCCAAATAAAAATAATGAGTATGCGTCAACGCCGTGTGGTGACGGCAGAGTAAAATACAATTGTATATCTCTCCCGTGGGTGTCGTACAAGGCGACTAAGGATAAATCAGTGATGAGGAATGGGCAGCAGCGTTCCTCTTATAACTACCACCTAGCAAAGCTAGCACCTATTACATGGGACCTAGCATAATTGGCGAAGCGTGGGTGCTAGTTCACCTCTGCCTACCCCTTCGGAATTATGTATGTATGTAGTATGCGTCAATAATTATTCAAGCAACGTAAGAAGCAAACACTTAATTAGACATTGTAATTTTGTTTAAATAGATTTAAAGGGGGAAACAATTTGGACTGACTTATCGAATTCAGCGAGCTTGTTGAATGAGCGAGAACTGAAAGTATTTCTTCGGCTCGTGTAGAGTCGAGCGCGCTATACACCCCTACAAGCATAAAGTGCAGCATCGTCTACGAACAGCTGTCTTTGTATGTGTGCCCGCGCTGGTACGAAACCTTGGGCATTTTAGTTCTGCAAACTTATCTCCATTCTTGTATTAATCATAAAGACATTCCGAATCGAAAGATTAACATTTGAATGTCCCAAATCGGGCAAATGGATATTCAAAAGTGGAATTTTCTGTAATGGAAACAGAGTTTGCGCCGGTGTGCAATAAGGGCGATGTTTGTGTGCGATTTTTTATCGTTTTTTTCTCGGTGTGAGGGTGAGTTCGATTGTGTTCGCGTGTCGATGTGTGCGTCTTGCGTCTGTGTGCCGTCTTGTAAGAAAATGGTTCGGTGAAAAATTCTGCCGGAATCCGTAGAGATGGCGCTGGTAACTATGATGCACGGTGCACATCCCATCGAAAATTAGTTCCGGTTGATAACTCCGATTTGTGATGGTATTACGTAGGCCGCAGGGGCGAGTTTGGCGTGCGTCCGTCCAGGTTGGGTTTTTGTGGAGTTTTTAGCGTCTTTGTCTCGTTATGTAATTGTGTTGTGGTGTTGTTATAGATAATGGTGGTGGACACTAAAGTTGTTTTAGATGCTGTATCTTTTAAACGGATAAATTCATTAGTTAGCACGTGATGTTGTACTGAAAGGTCAGTGTGAAAATTGCTATTTTGAATTTAATTTGAACATCAACAATAAATTCTTTGTTTGGTGTGAGAATTTCGGTGAGGTAGCTTTTACGAGAGCTTGGTTTTTAAAGAGGGCTGTAAAACCTAAGCCAAAACCTTGAGCAGTATGGATTAGAATGTAGTCATCAATTAGTCTCTCCGTTCATCGGTTTTCCTTTCCGGTGTGATGATGACGTCTGACGTCTGATGTGAATTGATCATCAGACATCCACTACCGTTTAATTGCTATCAACCATTAGGTACAGGCGTTAGTGGTGCATGTGATGAAAAAACTATTTTCATCCCACCATCTCGGAAAAAGCGTTTTTGCTCTTCGATATCTGAGTGCAAAAGCCGTTTTTATCCTCTAGAGGTTAAAGTAAATTTGAATTTAGAACATCGTGTGCAATGAGTTTGTGAATTCAAAACATCAATAAACATATTTATTTCTACCTTCATGGTGCCGAAATTGTCATGCAACCTATTTTAATTTGTTAAAAACTCAGACTCGGAACCTTCTTGGTGCACTTTTTTTGTAATTTGCTTTGCGCGCGCCATTTTCTTTTCACGTCACAAATTTGTTAAAACCTAGGAGTTCCGTGACGGTCAATCAGCTTGGCGTCAATCTTGCTTTAAACATTTTGATCGTCTACAACGCTTGCTGGATGCTTGAGTCAAGCATTTAAAAGCTTTTTAGGTCTGTTTGATTTGTTTACGCTAGCAACGGAACAAAAACATACAGAAAATCAACGGGCTTGATTGACCGTCTCGGAACTCCATTAGGGACGGTAATTTTTATTAGGGACTTACAGGTGTGTCTGGATGAATGTTGCGGGTGTGGCTGGGTGGATGGGTGTTTTGTTGGTGTGTCTGGGTGAATGGGTTTTTGTGGGTGTGTCTGAATGGATGGGTGAGTATTGTAGGTGTTTCTGGGTGATTGGGTTTTTTTGGGTGTGATTAGGTGTTTTGTGGGTGTTTCTGGGTGATTGAGTGTTTTGTGGGTGTTTCTGGGTGATTGAGTGTTTTTTGGGTGTGATTGGGTGTTTTGTAGGTGTTTCTGGGTGAATGGGTGTTTCTGGGTGAATGGGTGTTTCTGGGTGAATAGGTGTTTCAGGGTGAATGGGTGTTTTGTGGGTGTTTCTGGGTGAATGGGTGTTTTGTGGGTGTTTCTGGGTGAATGAGTGTTTTGTGTGTGTTTCTGGGTGAATGGGTGTTTTTTTGGTGTTTTTCTGGGTGAATGGGTGTTTTGTGGATGTTTCTTGGCGAATGGGTGTTTTTTGGGTGTGTCTGAGTGGATGGGTGTGAATGTTGTGGGTGTTTCTGGGTGGGTGTTGAGAGTGTGTTTGGGTTAATGGGAGGGTGTTGTGGAAGTTTCTGGGTGAAAACAGAAACTGTTGTGATTGTATTTTTTTTTGTATTTTGCAATTTCCTCGTTGGGTTGGGGGGTTGAAAAGTTACGTGTTGCACTCGAGTGCAAAGATTTTTCACCTTGTGCTCTTTTGATTCCCTCGCTATCGCTCAGGATTCTGATTTTTGAATCACTCGCTACGCTCGTGATTCAATTTTAGAATCCTTCGCTAGCTCGGTCATCAAAATTGAGCACGCGGTTAAAAAACAACTTTGCACTCACGTACAACAAATAACTATTATAATTTTGAAGCAAGAATTTATTATCTTATCTCATTAAACACGATAAACATTACTGCAAAATTACTACGAATTGCGATGCACCGGCCGTCTGAATATGAGAGGAGTGATAATTGTAATAGGGCTCTTAGACTTAACACCTACGTTTTGCCAATTGTTTAGGTTCCATGTAATAGCCGTGTGGTGACGGCAGAGCAGAATACAATTATTGTCACCACCACCACATATATCACGCCGTTCTCCCACAGAGGTAGGCAGCGATCACTTATTTCACTTGCTACGATCCCACATACTTCTTGATTCACACATATTAAAATTACACTGCATAAAAAAGTCATGAGTCATGACAAATCCTATCCTATACCTGTAGGGACCATCGGTAATTCGAAAAAATTGCTTCAAACAAATTCCTTTACACGGAAAAGGCGGTCCCACAAACGATGCATTCGACATAACAACAGCAGTGGCCATTGCATTTAGTATCGATCCATCACCGAATTACATGGTGAAATATTAAAATAGGACCGTTTTGGTCCGGTCGATTGATTCGGCCGTAAGGTAAGGACAGAGGGTTTATTAAAATTTATGCTCATGGTTGCATTTATTCTAGACTATTTCGGGCGCGATTAGTATCAACTTTTGGTATTGAATGCGTCGAGGACAGCGCTTTGTTGGCGGATCGTAGCGTGGGTGGTTTTGGAGACCTATCATTACAAACATACTGCGCACTCCCCCATCCTCCCTTAACTTGGATTTCGACGTCTAACGTCTTGATGATTCGTAAGTGTATTGTAATCATACCATGAATAAATGCATTTTTGCTTTGACTGACGAAGCAAGTTAAAAAATGTTCAATGTGGGCGAATGGGTGTTTTTTGGGTGTGTCTGAGTGGATGGGTGTGAATGTTGTGGGTGTTTCTGGGTGGGTGTTGAGAGTGTGTTTGGGTTAATGGGAGGGTGTTGTGGAAGTTTCTGGGTGAAAACAGAAACTGTTGTGATTGTATTTTTTTTTGTATTTTGCAATTTC
This sequence comes from Cataclysta lemnata, assembly GCA_963931975.1. Classification (NCBI taxonomy): domain Eukaryota; kingdom Metazoa; phylum Arthropoda; class Insecta; order Lepidoptera; family Crambidae; genus Cataclysta; species Cataclysta lemnata. The sequence continues at coordinate 2,535,543 of OZ008361.1, read as the reverse complement.
CTCGTTGGGTTGGGGGGTTGAAAAGTTACGTGTTGCACTCGAGTGCAAAGATTTTTCACCTTGTGCTCTTTTGATTCCCTCGCTATCGCTCAGGATTCTGATTTTTGAATCACTCGCTACGCTCGTGATTCAATTTTAGAATCCTTCGCTAGCTCGGTCATCAAAATTGAGCACGCGGTTAAAAAACAACTTTGCACTCATGTACAACAAATAACTATTGTGTAATAATCGAAAATATTGTCAAGAAACTTTCTTTATTATTATTTTCTTGTTAGTTGTTATCGTATTAAGTAACTACATAGTGGTCAATAAATTTACTATACAACACAAACAAATAATAATAATTGGAACAGTAGTTTTTGAGATTAGCGCGTTTAACCAACCAAACAAGCCGCACCAAGACCATAATTTTTCGAACTTTTTCTAACCACCATATTCTTTGTAAACAAACAAACTTTTCAGCTTTATATTATTAGTATACATTTATAGAAAATTCTCGAAAAGCGCAGCAACCACTTAGTTGCATTCTTCTCTCGGGGTCAATGATATAACTGGGAAAGGTGTATGTACTGTACATTTTTTTATCTTTTGTTTACTAAGGAAATATTAGCGGCATAATGTGTCGATAAGCGGTTAGAGAACTGACTGAGAACGGGGTACTGGCGGCCGCATATCTCGCGTGACGCGCTAGTACAAAATTTATTGCAGTCTGGCGCTTCTAGGTAAAGCTTTCTTTTGAAGGCCACTAACTGTCGCACTCCGAGACGCCAATTAACTTTAATGGGTACTTAATGTCTAAAAATACATTTAAATCTAGCTATGGTCTACGGCAAGAATAAAACGACTAGTTTTGAATTGTCATTGCGGCAGTAAAACATGTGACACAAAATAAATACTATGGTGTTATTAAAAAATTGAAATTGTTAAGTTTTCTTTTCTTTCTCCATTCAAATTGTTCTATCAATAAAGCATTTTGCTTTATGTAACATTCTAAAATAAATAAAATAAATTTTTCGCTTGTCATACTCAAAAAGTTCGTCGTTATGTCTTTTATAGGCCGCATAAAATGGCTTTTTAGTATAATGTTTTCTTATATTTGCACGAGCACTACACATTTGAAATAAAACAACTTTTACGGATAAGACTCGCGTATAATTTGGTGTTTGGCATATTAATTATTTAACCCGACGTTTCGATCACTTTACAGTGGCCGTGGTCACGGCGGGACAGTCCCCCCGTGACCGTTATCCGTAAAAGTTGTTTTATTTCATATGGATTTTTAGGTTCAATAGCATAAAGTAAAATTTTCTTTTAAACAAAGATTGCAACAGCCAAAACTCTCAATATCGCTCGGGACGTGGACAAAATCTCCTCGGGGAAAAGAAATTACTTCCCTCTCGCTCTAACTCCCACTAAATCCCGAGACGAAACACTGTCAAGTGGTGGAGAGACATTTCGTCCACACCCCGTGCTGCGGGGAGTTTAGCGGGACAAACACGGAGGCAAAATGATGGGTTCATACCGCTACCTCATAATTGTGTTAGCTAATTGTTTTTTTGTCGACAGCTTAATGATTTTAAAGCCTTTTTCGTTCTGGTTCGATGGTGTCTGTGTATGGTGAGGTTGACGGTTACTTTATCGGGTGGTTATAGGTTATTTCCAGGGTTCGTGCACAAAGGGTAAAACGGAACTCTGTTACTACGACTCCGCTGTCCGTCCGTCTGTCACCAGGCCGTATCTCATGAACCGTGATAGTAAGACAGTTGAACAGATGATGCAATTCTGTTGCCGCTATAATAACAGATACTAATAAACAGAATAAAATAAATATTTAAGGGTGCTCCCATAGAACAAACGCGATTTTTTTTGCTTGTTATATAAATAATGGTACGGAACCATAGGTGCGCGAGACCGACTCGCACTTGGCCGGTTTTATTTACTTTCAAAAGCTCGATGGCACAGCTAGCATGCGTAGACCGAGATTGCGTAAACTAAGCATTTTCCCTAAGGCCGTTTCGCACCTGCCTACTCCTTAGGGAATAAATCAGAGTGATTAGTGTATGTCTGTGTGTGTAATTATTAAAAGAACTAATAAAAAGAAAGTCGTCACTTCCCTACGTGCACCCTATCGATGTCGATGTACCCAAAAAAAGAATATTGTGATTACAAGAAGTTCAAAAAAATTTAGTCCTAGTCCTGATGCGGGAATCGAACCCGCGTCCTCTGCGATCCGGGCAGATGCCTATAACGCTCGGCCAACCAAGACGCTTACAAGACGTAGACATTACAAACACACACACACACGGACAGACAGACTTTGCACTGATACACAACAGCCGTGTGGCACTCTCATCAAATTAATTTGCATACCATAAACGATTTTGGACATAGTGTAACAGAACTTAGCCGTAATGTAATGAAGATTTTCGCTTAGCTAATAGTGGACAGTGCCTTTAATTGAAATGAACTGCTACAGGACAAACAATTAGGTGCATTTGTTGATATAAAATTATTTAGATTTTTATTTGAATGTTATATAAAATTGTTACAAAATTATTATAAAGAAAAACAACTAAAGTCTTACTGCAAGAATCGAACCCGCGTCCTCTGCAATCCAGGCGGCTGCCTGTGCACCCAGTTAACACCCACCAAATTAGAAAGTAATAAAAATCAACCATGCATGATTGATTCTGATTCGCACAGTATTTCTTCTTTCTGCCCTACTCCCGTTTATCTGTACATTTCCTCTTCCATTGATATAGGTCAAACGTCATCAAGCCATCCACTCCATTTGATTAATACCATCCACACACCGGTACTAGCGATGAATAAATGTATAGAAAAGACAGAAAGGGTCATTTCGAAAGACCGATGAACGGAGAAAGTGATTGGGATGGCAACATTCCAATCCATACTGCTCAAGGTCTTGGTTTAGGTTTTCCTGGCACATCCTACGTAATTATTTTGCTCTCAGGCCAGCATGGAAAACAAACCACCACAGTCGCCTTTGATAAATAAATTAATAATATTATAGGTCAAAAATACATAATTCACGCCTATATCCCCGAAGGGCAGAGGTGAACTAGCACCCACGTTTCGCCAATTATGTTAGGTCCCATGTAACAGGTGGCGAGCCTAGTGCCATTTATGCCCATTAGTGCCAAACCTAAAATTTATCGGGCACACAAGTCGCAGTACATTGCTAGGTGGTATAAGAGAAACGCTGCTGCCCATTCCTCATCACTGATTTATCCTTAGTCGCCTTGTACGACACCCACGGGAGAGATTTGGGGTGGTGACAATTGTATTCTACTCTGCCGTCACCACGCGGCAAAAAATACTACTTCTAATAATGAATTATTGTAATTACTACTGAGACATCTCTGGTACATACCTACTTTTTAGATGTCTAGACATTAACTAGATTTTCCTACCTTTAAATTGAGCTGTGTCTAGACGCGGCCAGTCCAATTGTTGTAATGCATGCCAGTAATTAAAACAATGAGTTCCGCAGATAGTGTTGGAGTATGTTGCGACCAAGGTTGATATACACATATATATCTACTATATGTACCGTGTGGTGACGCCAGAGCAATATACAATGACACCCGCGGGTATCGTACAAGGTGACTAAGGGCCTGTTTCACAATCGACTGGTAAGTTCTGGATAGCTTACTTGGGAGATCATTTGACAGTTGTAATATGAAATATATGCCAATTGAACTCCAAGTAGGTAAGCTATTCAGAACAGAAAAGTCAAGTATGTTAGGTCCCATAAAATATGTGGTGACGAGCCTATTGCCACTTACCAGCTCTATGGTCACCTCACTACACAGCAGAAAAAGTTTAGCTTAGAAGTTTTTTTTTCACAACACACCTATCATCTAGCCCAAAGTAAGTAGCCTAAGCACTTGTGTTATGGATACTAGATGACGGAGATATTTTTAATATAACTCCACCATCCTACCATGACTCGGAAACAAACCTTTGGGGTCATCACAAAGTTTGCCCCTACCAGGATTCGAACCCGGGACCTCTTGGCCAATACCCAGCAATCTGAGCATTCGACCAAGGCGGCCAAGTTTAATTGTAACATATGGATTGTATCATGGCCTTATGGACCATTGCTTACTTAGCGGGTTAAGCACGACCGCTAATTTGATAAAGCTTTTAAAAAAATTGCCATTCAATGCCTGACCTTAGCTAATAAATACACTGTTTGTACTGATCCAAAAACCGTCACATTATCAGACGCATTTTTGACAGGTCGAGGTCAGCTGTGTACAATGGAGGCTCCTGTTTCTACTAGTATGTTATCTCTCAGTACATTATTCGGTTTCGGAGATGAAACACGAAAACGGATTGGCTGCAGGCCTAGCACGGGACGTGGACGAGATCTCTCTCCCTCCACTTGACCGTGTTTTTTCTCAGGAATTAACGGGAGTTAAAGGAAGAGGAAAGCATTTTCTCTTCCCCGAGGAGATTTTGTCCACGTCCCGTGCTGGCTGAGATCACATCCAGTCACGTCATCATCCTGCCATGTTCCTTGGTCATCCGGAGTCTTGTAATTCAAAGTATAAAACGGTTTTTGATTAATTATCTTCTAATTCCTGCCCTGTTCACAGTTTATCTGGGTTCGGCGCAGTATGTTTCCTCTTCCATTAATATCGGTCAGACTTCATCAGTCATCCAGGGAGTGGATGTATGATTCAGATCCTCCGTCACACCAGAAAGGTGCTAGTAATGAATGAATGTATAGAAAAGAGACGGAACGGACCGTGTCGAGAGACCGATGAACGGAGAGAATAATTGGTATGACAACATCCAATCCTCAAGGTTTTGACTTAGGTTTTACAGTCGGCCACCTGCCTGACACCAACCCTCTTTGGGTATGCTGTTGTTGGTGGTTTACCCCACCATCCGGGTTATCCACCATTCGGGTGCCCCAAGGTACTTATTGGTCTACATAGGGTAATCTCCCTTAATCGACTTTTACGACACTGTCGAAAAACATTGGATTTTTGACAGTTCAAAGTGTTTGGGTGGTCATGCAAGCCGGTCTGGACCGATCCTATGCCAAGCAGTGGGTTTTTCTTAGCTGACTGAATGAGCAATTTCCCTTTGTCCAATTTTACAACCCTGGGGTGAGGTCAGTCGGGGCTGGCCCATCCGTTGTTGGACAATTTTATTTAAACCTCGTATTGCATCGTTATTCGGTGAATCTACGATCATTTGCCGAGTTTATGTGTCGCGTTGCGTGCGAGCGTATTCGTTTGTCCAACTATACGGCCGGGGATAGCTTTTACAGCGGCATCGTGTATTTTACCTTCACTCAATGTGCACGGGATTTAGGTCACACATACAGTCCGCTGAAAACTCCAAATCACCTACTGCCAGTCACAAATTGTGCTAAAAGACCTATTTATTTATGTTAGTGATTGAATCATAGTAAAGCATACGACGATATTAATTGTATTCTCTGGATTAATAAAAAATCAAATAAAAATAAAAATATACATACATACAGTCAACAGCACATCAGGTTACTACAATCTATCAAATTTTCACCTTAACATCCTTATTATAAAGTTCAGAATTGAGTGAAAAATTCGACAGTTTGCTGTAACCTGATGTGCTGTTGACTGTACATAGATCACGCCTATATCCGCGAAGGGGCAGCAGAGGTGAATAAAAAACCACTTTTCGCCAATTAAGTTAGGTCCCATGTCGAACCTTTTGCCATCTACCGGGTCAGAAATCACAGTTTATTGCTAGATGGTACAAATTTGGGTTTATTAGAGCTGTGATATTTTTTGTCTAGTTGTGTAATATGTTGCGATGAGACTTGTACTCAAGGTAAGACTTGCTTCTCAATATTTAACACACCGAGCCTATAGCAAACTCATAGCTAAGAGAATCATCATTAACGACGTAAATCTTGCATAGTTTTATATTAAAACGTATTATATCTCGACTAGCGACTCAGTTAACTAGTTTCGCTTAATAAATAACTTGGATTCCGACGAGTAGAGGCTTCCGCGTTTCGTACAGTGCATTGCGTTCGCAGATGTAGGCATGATGGAAGTGCCATGAGTTTTGACAACTTGAGCTAAAAAAAATTTATACCCACCAACCCGCACTGGGCCAGCATGGTGGGTTATGGCCCATTTTCCATATATTGTTCCATCGATAGTTATGTATGCCTGTGCTCTAGCATATCGGTAGGCCTGTGCTCCAGCAGTGGGACATTAAAAGGGCTGGTTATAAGCAAAAAAAATTACGTATATTAGAATGTGCCAGCCCCGACTCACCCCAGGGGTGTTTTAAATGTCGACTAAAGGGGATTATCCGGTTGGTGTACTGTAGATACAGAAACACAATTTAGGACCTCGAATGGTGACGGCAAACCACCAACAACAGCATACCCAAATAAAGTTGATGACCTGACACCAACTTACTGCCTTGTGGTGACGGCAGAGCAGAATACAATTGTCACCACCCCAAATCTCTCCAGCTGGTGTCATATAAGTCGACTTAGGGTTAAAACAGCTATGACGAATATTGCGATTTATATGCCCGATATAAGGTCACAGGCTCGTCCCATTACATGAAACTGAAAACGTGGCAGAACGTGGGTTTGCCTTTTACCTCTTCTGGGATAACACAGATCCGATTTATGTGTGTATGTAGATTAAATACTTAGTATGTATCTATTTTTTTAGCACGATTAGAACTGTAATTACTTAGCATGGATTAAGAAGATTGTGAAGTGCCGATACGCGGCGCGAGTAATGCCTACATTTCATTTTGAATACTTGTCACGAGCGATAACGTTATTACTCCCCTAAAACTTTAAAAAATGATAAAATGTTAATTCAGTACATCCTAATCTAAGTTTATACGTTTTACTTCTTAATTAATTCAGTTTAGTTAATTTACAAATATATATATATATAATTCCGAGGAAGTTTTCGATGCTAACATCTAGCAATATTTCCTACAAATAAAAACGTACGAACCTAGTTTTATATTATATTTACAACATATCCAAAAATTATTGAAATTGGATAATGTTTACAGGGTGAAAAATGTTATCGCTTTTTTTTACTAAAATTTACAGCTTCATAATCCTCTTAAGCCTGTCGTGTAACGACAGGCTTAAAAGATATAAATACGATGTCGCTTTCAGTTAACTTAATTCTAGACATTAAAACTAACTACCTATAAAAACGCAGTACATGACGATTGTACGACCAACATCACGTTAAACTAAACACTATTATTGCAAAACGACACCTATTACAAGTACATATATACTACAATAGTGTCAAAGCTGTGTCCATAGATTTTAGCTCGTCCTTTTTCTGTCACTAAAAGATGATTAAAAAAACTTACCTTTTTCAACACAACTCAAGTTGGTCGCGCCACTAACAAGTATTTTGTAATAAATAAATTAATTGGCCATTTGGATCGTACCTATTTGTTTATTAATTGAGTAAGGCTTTGATTTTTCTGGGCATTTATATAATGTTAACATTTATATAATGTTAAAATTAAAATCGAATAGTTTTCTGGGCATTTAAAAGGTTAGATTAGTACGGTACGCTACTTTCCCATATGTCAAATGAATCTTTCTTGTGTGTAAGTATATTTAATAAGTAAGTCTTCCAAGCTAGCCTAGAAGGCAAAAAATAACGTAAAATGTGCTAGCTGCGACTTACCCCAGGGGTGACGTAAAAGTCGAATAAGGGAGATTGCATAGAGTAGACCAATAAGTACCTTGGGGCACCCGAATGGTGGAGGGTAAACCACCAACAACAGCATACCCAAAGAGGGTTGGTGTCAGGCAGGCGGCCGGCTGTAAAACCTAAGCCAAAACCTTGAGCAGTTTCGATTGGAACGTTGTCATCCCAATCACTCTTTCCGTCCATCGGCCTCTCGACATGGTCCCTTCCGTCTCTTTTCTATACATTCATTCATTGCTAGCACCTTTCCTGTGTGATGGATGATATGAATCTAAAGGTGGATGGTTTGATGACGTCTGACCGATATAAATGGAAAAGGAAACATGCTGTACCGACCCCAGATAAACTGGGGCAACGGCCTTCCGGATGGAAGAATATAGGGAGATTGGGCCATCACAACCCACCACGCTGGCCCAGTGTGGGTGTCGGTGGGTATTAACGACTACAGATGCAGCCGGGGCAAACGGCTTCACGTGCCTTTCGAAGCACGGAGGAACTCAAGGTAATAAATTTTTGGTCACCCACCCAATGACCGGCCATAATGAACATTACTTAGTTAACGCAATCGCAGGCCAAGAGCGCTATGCCACTGAGCTAGCGGGCTCCTCAATAATAGGTATTAAACATAAATATGTGGAAAAACAATCAGAACAAACGGCCTGTCAAATATTGTAATAAGTACCTAATATATTTTTTATTTATTCTTAATCGAAGACAGTGCGGCGGACAGCATCCCACGTATTTGGGCCGTTCAGCCGTGAAGCTTGTCGGTTGTCACTTGTCAAAGCCAGCCGAAAAACTGTCAGCCGGAAACGCGGGTGAAATGCGGCGGGTGTTCTCTTTTTAAACAATGACCGGTAATAAAATAGGATTTCGTTTGTTACGTCATTAATTAAAAAAAAACAATACTGTTTTAAAAACTGTCCACCGAATCAAATTTCGAATCTAACTAGGTTTCGTTTAAATATCACAAAATATTTTATAAATAAAGAATAAATATTTTTTTCCTCAATTAATTTTTTTTAAAAATTACATATCATGAAAATAGTCCAATATTTTAAAGTTAAAATAATGAAAAGTAACTTATTGTTTTATTGTGGCTTGGATCGAACCTCGCAATTATTAAGGCGGCAAGTGTTCTTTGTTTAAATATTAAAAAAATATTTCAAAAATTAATAAAAACATATTTTACTTCAAAATTTATCAATTCTATTAAACATTCCCTATACATCTAGACACGAAGGCAAGTGGCAATACAGCCGAAATGAAGAAGAAAAAGAAATATTTATTTGAGATTTAAAAAAACTTGACGCAGGAAGCGATATTTTGATGTTGTAATATAAATGTTATCTTGTTTTGAGTCAGATAAGTGTGGAAAAAAAATTCTCATACGAACAAGCACTCAAGTTAGGCACTTCTGTATTTCGTAAGAGTTACAAATTGAATATTTTATTTTATCATTAGCCAACACAAGTGCCCTCTCGAACCAACAAGCAGCTTTAACGTATTTGCGAGAATTTTTCCGATAAAACACGTAACTCTAAAAATAGCCTGCCCAGTTTTCTTCGCAACTAGAACACAAAAGCATTTAAGGTGACTGCCGCCATGACACTTTTTTTGTCGCCAACCTAAGATGGCGCGTGGCGGAAACCCTAAAACAAAAGAAAACCAATCCGCCCCACCCGCTCACCACAAAACTATTGCGTAATTTAAAAACTCTTTTAAAAAAGCATGCACTACCAAGCAAGGAGTATTTAACACAAAAAGGTTTAATTCGGCCAAATAAAGAAGTGTACAAGTAAAGAGGATATGACACGAAAAAGGTTTAATTCTGAAAATTAAGCGTGGACTACCAAGAAGGATTTAACACGAAAAAGTTTTAATTCGGAATAAAAGGCATGCGGCTACCAAGGAGGTTTTGACACGAAAAGGTTTAAAATTTTAAATCAAAACGTTCGTCTCTCCGCTTGCGTCAACAATACGGAATCCAGAATTCACTTCACGGGACGCTACTAGCACGTATGCGATGCGACGCAGCGTAATCCCGCAAAGCGGCATGCAAACTCGTGTAACACTGGCACATTTACCGGGAGAGGCATCTGACGACCACTTGTTGCTCGCCTCCAACCCGCTGTCGCCTCGACTTCGCCCCAATTATTCGCGGCACTTACTCTATTCAATTACGTAGAAAACGTCGAATTCAGCCTTGCGAAGCGTTCTATTTCTCTTCCTAAGTTAGAGCTACTTACTATTTTTAATTATGGAACACTTTGTCGCACAAATACACGAGCTATCTTAACCGGAACTTCGACAACAGGAACAGTCACGTCACTAAAACCGTTTTTGTTTTTAACAGGCAATATCGTTACAAAATATAGAATCAATCTAGAGCACCATCTACGTGTTTCAATCAATTCTCACTGCACTTCGCGTCTTAAAACTCTAAAGACACTCGGTCTGGCTTGCAAGAAATGGGTAACTAATTTTAGCTTTAGCCGTTCCGCACTTGCGACTCAAAAGAACTAAAAAGGCTGAATGGCCGAATTTGCGAATTTTGAATTTAGAAGGTTGCTTCCGTGACGGGCGTTCGAAATTTGAATTTTATCTTTTGATTGCGGAGGCGAGTTGCATTTGTGCACGCCGGGCCACTTGCAACAGGTTGTTTGGCTGAGCGCGTGCCGGGCGCATGCGCGCCTCCCCCGACGTCGGGCCCCTCCACAGTGGTCGAAGCTTTGCTTTTTTTCCTTTTTAGTATCACTCTTTTTTTTATTTTTTTTTATGCGTTAGATCATTTCAAAAGGCTGATAATATAACATTCATACATAAATCACATCTGTCTATTCCCGAAGCGGTAAGCAGAGTTCAATCGACACACACTATTGATTTTCTCCAATTAGGTATGTCAGGGTAATATTTGTATTTTATTCTGCCGTCACCACATGGCCCACGGCTGATAACATTACATTTTATATTGTCGTATATTACCTACAGTTATCGTTAAATTATTGTACTCATTATTTCGTACAAACTTAGTAGTGAGATCAAAATAAAATAAGCCATTAGAAAACTCTTTCGGGAACGAAGCATGAAAACTAGTTTAGAAAACGCCACCTTAATGGCAATGCATGTTCGTAGCTGCTACGGATTTTCCGTAGCAGAAACCTGCGCACACCAGTGACCACGGAGGCAATATGGCCTGGATGGTGTGGGGCATGTGTTCTTCTTATGAAATATTACGGTACAATACTAATCATTACTAACTACCCTATTAATTAATATCATTAAGTACATATTTTAAACGTAAATATCAGATTGGCTACATAGAAAATTATGTTCTAATGTGCAATATAAATTACACATTTGAAAGGAAACAGGTTTTAAGGATTGAAGTGTTCTTGTTGTTTATTTCAATTCAGGGTTAAGATCACTTAGCCACTCTTGATTTTACTCAGTCTTAAGAACGATAATATTTTTATAATTCATTGTTAGTTGAAATGACAACGGCAAGACATAACTAAATAAGATTCTGTAGAGTAAAGTTACATTGATTCAGGCTATTGTTGCCACAGACAAAATAACAAAATACCGTCACACTGATAAGAGAAATGCAACCACTGTAGCAGCGCCCCGTGCATCGCTACTGGCCTCCATATCCGCGCCTAGAATTAGGTGCAACGCGATATCACACCAAAAGAGATAACGTCTTGCGACGCAATGCGGAGATTATTATAAAGCGATCGAACCAACGTTGCAAACTAGATAAAATCTTATTTTGAAAATCTCTTTTTTGTTTTAAAAAAAAACAATAATTATTTTTTTTATCAAAGGTCTGAACCGAATTATCCAGTCTTTTTCTAAACTTGCACCACACAAAGTAAAGTTCCTATGTTTAGAACTGAAAGTTTGTAAATTTATGTAAACTGACGAGCTTTTTTGGTTAAACGCAATCATTTCCATTATCTCTATTGCTTACTTTTATCAAAATCCTCAAGACATTTTTCATAGACGGATTTATAAATATCAATCCTAAACATAGGTAGGTAGGCAGTCCAGCGGACATGTTTTGTCAACTAGACCCAACATTTCACACATTACTAAGCAGCATACTACTAATCCAGTACCGTTCTATGGGAGAGTCAAACATTTCTAAACGCAACCGCACATATAGAAATTAACAAATATTACGATCTGACTAATAAACTTACCACAAACGGCTATGTGGTAAGTGACGGTGCGAGATAAAGGCATTGCAGTGAAATATCTTCACATCTGATAGACCTCGGCATATTGAATAAATTTAAGCTTCACACTTGAACATTTAGCTTAAATTATTGTATATCAGTCTGATTATGAATTAGTAAACAATTTTAACTATAAGTTGAGTTAACTATGCATCAAAAAACCGGCCCTAACTGCATACTAAGGTTTGAACTAAATTTGCGTGGTGAGTTATGGCCCATTCTGCCTGTATACTTCCATCCATACAGAAGGCCTGTGCCTTAGCAGTGATGACGTTAAAGGGCTGGTGATGATGATGAAACAAATTTGGCTAGACGGACAGGAGAATGTGAACAGTAGAGAGGAGCAAATCCCTAACACGCCTGGACCTAGCACCAAAGAGTACAATGTATATACAGAAACCTAGCACCCACACGAACCCATGTACCTCCTCAAACGGATTTATATGCTTCTTTTTCCAGCCCTTATCCCGCTCTAGGCGGGGTCACAACATTTCTTCTTCTTCCACTCCATTTTATCCTTCAACGGTTTATCATCCACTCCTCTCACTATCCTGTCCTCCTTTACACAATCCATCCATTTCTTGTTTGGTCTTCCCCTCCTTCTGCGTCCTTTCACGTTCATGCCTAACATTCTTCTTCCAAAACAGCTTTCATCTATTCGCTTTACATGACCAAACCATCCAAGTTTATTACTGACGGCTTTATCTTTGTACGTCAATTTTTGACAACTACTCTTACATTTTTGACAACTACTCTACCATGATGTTTTCGCTGCAATACGTCACTTTTATACATTTGTATTCCTTTTATTCGTTCGTTCGATTGGATTGGCCTCTATTCGGCCCCTATTGTATTCTATTCGTTCGCTCGAATAGATGGACCCAAGTGGCGCCGCTTGTCAGATGAGTTAGAAAGGAGGCTGCCCCCACACGGGACCAGTGGACGCAATAACCGCTTGTTCGCAGTTATGTTTGACTACGGTACCCTAAAACTCAATAAGGCTAACTCCGACGTACGTACGGTATTAGTTAAGCGATTCAACTTGCGCCGGCCGTTTTAGAGGTATACCGCGGTGCGCTGCCTTAATTAACATTGGGGTTGGGTGTGTGTCTGTGCTTTTTGCTCGCGTATCGCGATAACGGTCACGAAGCAACTTGCGCGCTGGTCGGAACCGGCTGGGTGGCCGGCTTGTAATTCTTAAGCTTGTTTTTCTAAGTATTTTCAGCATTACCATTGGTAGGTCACTGTGCATGTAACAATATAGAGAGAATACAGCTTTTTCCGAAATTCTATTCGATCGATCGAATAGAGACTTGTTAGACAGGATATAAATGATCACTCACCGAGTATATAGACCATGTTCTTGGTCCAACGCTGCAACTCCTTGCGGATGGCGCGTCGTTCTTGCTGGCAACGCGCGAACGAGCAGTCGGCCATGGCACCGCAGCGGACGCACTATAACAAAACGAAACATACGGTTAGTTGCTGTTCTTCATCATCACCGTCATCATCGTCACCAGCCTTTTAATGTCCCCAATGCTGGAGCACGGGCCTTCGCTATGGATGGTTAATATAGTCACACGGCAATGTCAGAATCAAACTACTTGTACTATATGAATTTAAAAACTCGCCGTAAGCACTAAAACCCAAAGTCGCCAATTCCACGCAGCTACCTTAAATTGCTACACTAAACTAAAACGACTGAAAGGATTGGTTTCAACAATCTAGCCTAATCCTTGAGCAGTGTGACAAAGAAGATACTAAATCGCACTCAAATAAAGGCAGAAGGCAGAAGAAGGTTCAACTAAAAAAAAAAATAAGACGTAGATGGCTAGACGAATAGACTTTTCTGCTTAAAGTGGCATTCTCTCTATCTGGCGAAAGACCGATCAGAGTGGAAGAAGAGAAGTAAAACCTTTGCCCAGCAGTGGGACACTCCAGTCTAAATGTAAAAAAGGGTGCTTGGCGGGCTTTCAATGGCGTCAGTCAAATTTTTTATTTCAATCATTTAAAAATTGTTTCAGAGTGGACTTTGTGTAGTAAAAGTGGTGTTATTGTGATGCATAAGGATTCGTGGTGATGTTCAATTATGAAGAATCATTGAAATAAAAGTGTTGTGCCATGTTTGACGTTGAGAATTCTATAGTGATTTTCACCACCTCATCGGTCACCGTCATAAACTCTGTTACCATTTGACTCGAGCCAAGCACTCCCCAGATGCGTTAAAATATGTGACACCCATATTTTAACGTAAATTCATTACACTCATACATTTCACCCACTCATTATTTCATAAGACTACAGATAAAATATACACAAAAGACATGGCTGTATGGGCTAAACCCTTTGCCTTCCCTAACATATATGGAGAATTTAAAAAAAATGTAAAAAGAAATGCTTGAAAACTAAAAGCTAGCTGTCCTAGTTGAAATTTTTGTAGTGTACGCCCGGCGTCGCGTGGGTGTGTGACCGTAAACATAATTTTAATGCTTATTTTGTGATATATTTGTTCGCAGAAACAAGTCAAACAATACTTCGATGCCGACTGCTACTCCGGGGGATACCCCAATTGAAGTTTGTGTCTCTAGCTGCCTGAGTGTGTGCATAAAATACACTGGAGGCCACTGAATCCGGGGCCAATAAAAATACCTGAAAATCCAACCATGAACGCTTGCCTAGTGAAACGAATCGTGTTTAATGAACACTGAATTTATTCTAATGCTTGTTACTTAGATTATTAGGCTTGTTATAATGAATATCTTAAATATACTATAAAATTAAATCACTGATTTTGAATTTAGTTTTTAGTCCTTTAGTTTTACTAAAGGACTAAAAACTAAATTAAAGGTAAAATACCTTGCCTAGGTTTTCTGAGACAGGAAGTGTACCAATAACGCTGGCTGCTTATAACTTGAACATTATTATAAATCTTAGAAATAAAGAGAAAGAAGTAATAAATTTTTGTTCCTGCTGATTAAGACGAATGATTATAAATATACTTATTAGACTATTTTCTGACTTCTATCATCGTATGAAGTGATAAAGAATTTAGAAAAATTATGGTCTTTGGCCGAGCGGTCAGACCTGCCCGGATAGCAGCGGACGCGGGTTCGATTCCCGCATCAAGACCATAATTTTTCGAAATTCTTTTTCTTACCACCAAAATCTTTGTACTAATTTTTCTAACATTTATATAATGGTAAAAAAAAATCGAATAGTTGATAAATTATTATTTTTTATTTAAGGGGCATTTGATTAATGAAGACTTTGATATTATAAAAGCGCTGTTTGCTATTCCTAAATACATTTTAAATGTCTGCTATCGTACAATACATACATAATACATACATAAATCACGCCCATATCCCCGAAGGGGCAGGCAGAGGCGAATTCTCACCCGCGTTTCGCCAATTATGTTAAGTCCCATATAATAGGTGGCGAGCCTATTGCCATTTATCGGGCACAAAAGCCGCAGTACATTGTCAGGACGGTAGTATAAGAGGAACGCTGCTGCCCATTCCTCATCACTGATTTATCCTTAGTCGCCTTGTACGAAACCCACGGGAGAGATTTGGAATGGTGACAATTGTATTCTACTCTGCCGTCACCACACGGCGTACAATACACTCATAACATAAGAATGTGTTGTCATCATCTAATTGTTTATCACAGGCGAAATTTAATTTTAACAGGGTAATAATTTGAGGAGATGACTTTTAATCGGAAATTGAAACATTAGCCATTCTTTTTTTTTTCGAATTTTTCAGTTATCCTAAAGAGACCCGGATTTATTGCTCCCCAGTGTAGAGTGGAAAGTATTGCAGATTAAAGTCGGGTTTTAAAAATTTATTTCTAACCAAAGAGTTCGAATGGCGCTATTGTAGCGATTGCGAATAGCTAAACAGATTTCTCTAAAACCAATCATAGGTGACCTTATTTATCCTTCGTGATTCGGACGTGAATTCGAAATAAAATTCCTTAAACTTCTTATTTAAAAAAATATATCTATATATACTTTACGTGATACATAAATTAAAAAAGTAGTTAGTTCTGTACTTTGTTAAAATAATTTTCTATAAGTAGGTACATGACTATAACTCCAAAATACACTTCCGAATCCAACTACTATGAACTAAATGCCAGAATCAAATTTAAAAATCTCTATCACTAAAACCTAAGGTCGCAACTACCTAAAACGTTAAACTAAAAACTACAAAATCTAAAAAAATCACTAATTTACTAATATTTAATTGACTAACTGCCGCACTCAGAGACGTCAAATAACTTTAATGAGTATTTAATGTCAAATATTTTTCATTCAACTCTAGACCATAGATCCGGCTAGAATAGCGACTAGTTTTGAATTGTTATTTTTTGACGTTAAGTACTCATTAACGTTATTTGACGTCTGAGTGCGGCGGTTAATGACAATTTCAAATTGCAGCCCAAAACAACTCTTGGAAGACAGTAAAATTGTGTTGAGTGAGACTATTCACTGAGTTGAAAAGGCCACGACCCACACTTTATTTTTCGCACGAAAATTTAGATTCATATCTTTCTGGTGCAACTTATAGTCCTAGAGCTACTGAACCCTCCGAGTAACGGTCTTCCTGTAAGGCTAGAAATTTGAAGAATGATGCTTTATAACACCCTGAGACCAATTCTGACCTGAGGGCCTACCGCTTAACTCGATTGCTAAAGCAAAAGCTATAGTTTATGACGTCATGCTATCATTTCGCACCA
Source organism: Cataclysta lemnata (assembly GCA_963931975.1). NCBI lineage: Eukaryota > Metazoa > Arthropoda > Insecta > Lepidoptera > Crambidae > Cataclysta > Cataclysta lemnata. The sequence goes on along the minus strand of OZ008361.1, from coordinate 2,518,814 downwards.
AATGTACCTAAACTATTAGCGATAGCTTCGAACGAATGATCACCAAAAGAATTTGGAATAAAATCCGTACCGCCTAAAAATTTAAGATGGTTGCTAGCTAAATTAGAAATCCATTGCTTTAAAGCTATCATCAGCAATCGAGTTAGGCGGTAGGCCCCCTGGCCGGCATCAGCCCTGCACGCCATCATTATAATTTTTTAACCTTAAAATGTAATAAATACTTAAAGATTTAGTTTATTTAATGTAAATTATGAAAAAAAATATATAGGTGATTACAGTCAAGCAGAAGTACCTTTTCAAGTGGCTTTTCTATATGAACGCATTATACCTAAAACAAAAGTATTAAACTGACGTTTTGTTTTCTTTGTAATATAATACGTTAGTTTCATACATTTGTTTTATAAGCGTTAAAATAGATTGGCCACATGGCTAGGGCCACAGGTTCACTAGCTCTCCAGCTATTACGCGAAATATCGCTCTGTGAAAGACGGAGCGAAAGGTCTTCCATCTTTAAATACGAGTATCTAATTACACCGCTCAAAAGAAAGACATATTACTTTTTCCTAATAGATTAAAGTAGACTTCAAAGAAACTTAATTTAGACGATATTGAAATTGTGATTTTAAGATAATTTTGTAATTAATTGATAATAATTCTTTCTTTAATGCATTGTTTCATTTTTAATATTAATTATTTAATATTTGGGAAGTTGTATGGCCGGGTGCAATCTTGGTGGTTGCGGATGTGTTCCGTGGTAGTAAAAGGCAGGGTTCATAAAAGTAACTGACTGTACTTCTAAATATGTACACGGTTACAATATATACAAACTGGACAATAAACATAAATCGGAAATAATATTTATAAGGCTTAGAAAATAACCATACTCTAGCTCGGAATTAAATTCTCATCTAATTAATTTGACAACTGTCACTTAGTGAAAAACATTGTGTTTGTCAAACATAGACAAACAATCAAAGGGGGTTGCATTACAAGAACGCCACACCACCCCCCCACGGAGAAGGAAAACCTAGTAGAAATTATAAACAACTAAATTTGACGCGTCTACCAGACCGAGTAGTGTACGGCGCGGTAGCGATGGCTGGAGTTGGCCTTGGGCGAACAGAAGGTGCAGGCTTTGCAGTCTGCTCTGGATCATCAGAAGACGCAGGCTTTGCAATCTGCTCTGGATGGGTGACAGTATGTTCAACAAAAGCTGGTTTCACACGATCGATACTGACGACAACACTTTTGCCCTTGATGTCCAAAGTCATAGTTTTGCCATCGCTGGCACGATTAACAACTTTATAAGGACCCATATAAGGTGGCTGTGAAGGACGTCTAACTGTATCATCCCTTAAGAAAACGTGTGATGCAGAAGAAAGATCTTGAAAAATAAAAGTTGATGGTGATGAATGTCGAGATGCAGGAATAGGTCTTACAACTGACATCTTACGACGTAGTTGTACGACAAAATCCGATGGATTGTCAATTACATCTGATGGGGTTGATGAAATAAATAACTCACCTGGCAAACGAAGAGGTTCTCCATAGAGCATCTCCGCGGCTGTGGATTTAATATCCTCTTTGAACGCGGAACGCATGCCAAGAAGAACGAAAGGAAGTGAACGCACCCAAGAATCATGATGGCACATGAGAGCAGCTTTAAGCTGGCGGTGTACTCGCTCGATCATGCCATTAGCACATGGGTGATAAGATGTGGTCCTTATTCGTTTAGTGGCAAAGTGAATCATCAGTCGGCGAAACAGGTCAGACTCAAACTGAGTACCTTGGTCTGTCGTGATGATTGATGGTACCCCAAATCTCGAAACCCATTCTCTAGTTAAGGTGTCTGCCACATCTTCTGCGGTAATGGAGCGCATAGGCCAAACCTCAGGCCATCTTGTTACTCGGTCAATCGCTGTCAAACAATAGCGAAACTCATTGCATAAAGGTAGAGGACCAATAATGTCAATGTGAATGTGACTGAAACGACCAGATGGAAGGTTGAAATCACCTAACGAAGAAGAATAGTGACGTGAGACCTTAGCTCGTTGACAAGCCTCGCAAGCGCGTGCCCACTGCTTACAATCCTTATTGACCGAAAGCCAGACATAACGCTCTGTCAAAAGGCGAGCAGTTGCACGTGCGCCAGGATGGCTTAAGTTATGAAACTTATCGAAAACTGCTTTGCGAAAGGAAGGGGTCAAATATGGACGTGGCTTGCCTGTGGATACATCACAAAAAATGGAAACGTTTGTACCAGGAACGACGACGCTTGTCAACTGGAGACTGGAGCTCTGACGCATGTCTGATAGTTCGTTATCTGACTCTTGCGACTTCGCGAGGGCTTCATAGTCCTGTTCAAGAGCAATAGCTTCGACTCGAGATAAGGCGTCAGCCACGACATTCTCCTCACCTTTAATATACTTAATATCAGTCGTAAATTGGCTAATAAAAGATAGCTGATTTAATTGGGCAGGGTGCAGTTTCTCCCTGCGCTGTACGAAAGCGTACAGCAATGGCTTATGATCCGTATAAATAGTGACGCTCTGAACCTCCAAAATATAACGGAAATGCTGTACACTTTCGTACACCGCCAGCAACTCTCGATAGTAAGTCGGCCACTCTGTCTGCTTTTTAGTAAGTTTCTTACTAAAGAAAGCAAGAGGAAACCACTCACCATCGACTCGCTGTTGAAGACAGGACCCAATATGTACAGAAGATGCATCTGTAAACAGTCCAAGAGGTGCGTCATTAGCCGGATGTTGCAATTGCGTAGCCCTGGACAAACTCCGTTTGCAAACTTCAAATTGCTCCAGTAGTTCAGGCGACCATGTGAACGGTTTATTACCTTTACCATTTGTGGCAACTACTGCATCAATCAATGGAGCTTGAAATTGCGCGGCCTGGGGTACGAATCGACGGTAGTAGTTTAACATACCGAGAAAACGACGCACGCCCTGGACGGTTTTCGGAGCTGGAAAATCCAAAATAGCTTGAACGCGATCCTGAGGAGGGCTTGTACCTTCTGGGCTGACATGAAAACCAAGAAAGGTAAGTTCCCGAACGCCGAAAGTACACTTTGATGAGTCAATGACAACTCCATACTCCTGAAGGCGTTTGAAGAGGATACGCAGATGTTCGCAGTGGAGAGCCTCATCCGCAGAGAAAATAAGAATGTCATCCACGTACGGAAAACAGAAATCAAGACCCCGTGTGACCTCATCGATAAACCTTTGAAAAGTTTGACCGGCGTTTCGAAGGCCAAAGGTCATGAAGGGGAATTCGAAGAGGCCAAACGGGGTAACGATGGCTGTCTTCGGTATATCCTCTTCAAATACCGGGATCTGATGATATGCTTTTACGAGATCTATTAGGCTAAAAACCTTAGAACCCGCGAGATTATGAGCAAAATCATTTATGTGGCGGACTGGGTACCGATCAGGGACAGTTCTGGCGTTAAGGGATCGGTAGTCGCCACAAGGTCGCCAACTACTGTCCTTTTTCAAGGTCATGTGTAGCGGAGACGACCAGGCGCTCTTAGAAGGACGTGCAATGCCAGCTTGGATCATGTTGTCGAATTCCTTTTTGGCTGCTATCAACTTCTGAGGCGCCAGACGACGAGGACGACACGAAATAAGGGGGCCATCCGTAGTCTTAATGTAGTGCACGGTATTGTGCAAAACATTACGAGGGATTCCAGGAGGCCGAGTGATTTCTGGAAACTCGGCGAGCAGTTTAACAAAATTGGAATCTCCTGAAACAACGACCTTGACACTAAGCTGTTCCGACATTGCTGCAATAGCGGGTGCTGACAAATTCGTTACGCTATCCATCAACTTCTTGAGTCGACAATCTGGCAAAAGATGGTAATAACCTAAAAAGTCTGAGCCAATGATCGCTGTCGTAACATCAGCAACAACAAAATCCCAAACAAATGCTCGTCGAAGACCAAAGTTGAGGTTTAAATGAATAGTGCCATATGTCTTACTACTACTCCCGTTAGCGGCGTTAAGTTCATAGTCCGAAGATTTTCGCGGAACTGACAACCAGCTGCGGGGGTAACAACAAAGATCCGAACCAGTGTCAATCAAAAATTGACGCTTTGTGATACGGTCAGTGACAAATAGACGGCGGCCGTGATGTTGGATGGGCTTGCAATCAGATGCCGCCGCTACTGATTGCTTGTGTGGTTTTCCGACGCCCAATTGCATGGAGCAATACACTTCCTGGCATTCGCACCAAATGTGCGATGGTACCAACAGCGTTTACTACCAGGTGTGCTACTGCGTGATGTCGCCTGGCTTCTGGAAGAAGAACGGTTTCGAGATCGAACAGAAGAACCGGTCGATAAAACAGCAACTTGCTTAGTTAATTCCTCTAATCGAGCCATAACGGTATCGAGCGAGGGCGTGGCAACAGCGTACACGTTGGAAGAGCTAGGCTGAGCTTCCAAAATCTTGTCAGCTATATCTGCGATTCTATCGAGGGATAAGTCAGCTTGTGCAGCCAAAATCCCCTGTACGTGCTGTGGTAAACGACGTAACCATAATTGCCGCAAGATGTTATCGTCCGAGAGAGCCGTTCCCGCGAGCGAGCGCAAGTGACGGAGAAATTGGGATGGTCTCCGATCCCCGAGTTCTACATCACTAAGAAGGCGCCTCACTCGCTGTTCCTCTGATGACGAAAGTCTGCTGATTAAGGTCTCCTTCAGCTTCTGATACTTACCTTCGGCCGGAGGCTTGACAACGATGTCTTCGATTTCGCCAGCAATCCTGTGGTCAATCTGGCTAAGGACATAGCTGTACATCGTGGCATCAGTGTTGATGCCAGCAAGCAAAAACTGTGCCTCAGCCTGTGCGAACCACACTGTCACCCTATCAGACCAAAAAGGGGGAAGTTTGACACTCACGCGACATACCTCGCCCTCCCGTTGAGGTTGGGATTCCTTTTGGTCGCGCAGATTACGCAAAACTGCATTTTCTGCCTCCAGGGCTGCTAAACGTGAACGTAGTTCGTCAGCCATAATAAACGAAAACACGCTACTAAAATTATAAACGAAAGTAAATTAAAATTAATTTGTATAAAATAGAGAGAGAACGGACAGAAAAGAAAAATTGCTATTCCGTGGGCGCGTGATGTGGCGAAAACAAAACACAAACGTCTAAAAATTTATATGTCGACATGTCAACAAAAACAACATAAGGTGTCAATATGCAGACAACATTACACGTAAAAACAAAAGACAATGTAAACAAATTGTTCAAACCACGCGAAAAAATACACACGAAAAACAAATGAAATATTTCCTATGTCAGTTTTTTTCAACTAGTGTAATGACACTAGTTGAAAAAAATAATTTTCATAAAATAACGTAAAAATCAATACTCCGAACACGCTTTACACAACTAACTAAAAATCATTACTTGGAATAATAATAAAACGTTTAAAAAAATACTCCAAATAATGATGCCGATAGTACTTGCGTGAGCGATGTGCACAAATGGTATAATGCGCAGTTAGTCCAATGCATGCATGTGTCCAACTGCAACTCCCGCGGAGACGTCACTCGAACTTCCGAATGTAGGAAACGGTGAATGCGCCAGGGGGCGCTCGACGCCACAGCTTGGGATGTGGTACCGTCTCACACGACGAAAATTTCTTCGTAGTGGCTATCCGCATGTCCAACGCAGCTTCCCATCCCGCGCCGGTCAATTGCCAATGATATTACACCCAAAGCTCTTGACGATCACGTCGGGGTCACCAATTTGGGAAGTTGTATGGCCGGGTGCAATCTTGGTGGTTGCGGATGTGTTCCGTGGTAGTAAAAGGCAGGATTCATAAAAGTAACTGACTGTACTTCTAAATATGTACACGGTTACAATATATACAAACTGGACAATAAACATAAATCGGAAATAATATTTATAAGGCTTAGAAAATAACCATACTCTAGCTCGGAATTAAATTCTCATCTAATTAATTTGACAACTGTCACTTAGTGAAAAACATTGTGTTTGTCAAACATAGACAAACAATCAAAGGCGGTTGCATTACAAGAACGCCACAAATACATACATAAATCACGCCTATATCCCCGAAGGGGTAGGCTGAGGTGAACTAGCACCCGCGTTTCGCCAATTATGTTAGGTCTAAGGGTAAATCATTGATGAGGAATGGGCAGCAGCGTTCCTCTTATACCACCTAGCAATGTACCTACTGCGACTTTTGTGCCCGATAAATGGCAATAGGCTCGCCACCTATTACATGGGACCTAATTATTTAATTATATTAGATAATTTGTTGTTAATATTATGCCATTTATTTTAGCATAATGTACATTGTTCATAACATAACCCATAACACCTATGTAATGTAGCACATTTCACAAGCTTGTGATTCCGTTTTTTATCAAAAGTTAGTGTTCCGTTAGAATTTCTATTTTGGTACGTTCGGTATTCAAAATTATAACTTTAAATTCGAATTTGGAACACATCATGGCCGCATTCAAAATAATGATTCCTTCCGTATCAAAGCAACGCTACGACGTAGCCCCAAAGAATCTTCGAGAAAACTCTCACCCAATATGTACAATAGTGGCACTTTCATTTTGAGATCACCCATTCGTCCAAGTTTATACAAGGGTTAAATAAGAAAACGGAGAGTGAATGTGTACTACTAGCTATACAATATGTACCTAACAGAAATAACGGACACCCTGAATAATACCCATGCAAACATAATCTGTTTCATAATATAAATAATGGTGCATTAGTAAAAACTCCTATTACCTACCACCACCTATTACATGGGACCTAGGCTAATTGGCAAAACGCGGGTATTAATTTCGTCTCTGCCTACCCCTTCGGGGATATAGGCGTGATTTAAGTATGTATGTCTAAAATTAATTTAGTAATTTAGAATTTTTGATCTCATCATAGTTTTTTTTAAGTACCTAACTGCCGCACTCAGAGGTGGCATTAACTTTAATGACAACATTATACAAAAAAATGTCAATCAAAACTTTAATTTTTATTATTATTAAGTACTCATTAAAGTTAACTGACGTTTCAGAGTGCGGCAGTAAGTTACCAGTAGCAGTAGGTTAGTCTTCAGGGTATACGCTATTTCTGTTGCGTATTGTAACTATACTACGAGTATTTCATGGAAAATTCATTGTTCATAGCGCTGAAACCGATCAGGGGTACAAAGCGGCAATATTTCATGGCCGACTTGACGTTAGCGCCGGCCAAGTAACAAGATTAAAGTGTGCGGTGTACCTAATGTTAACCGGCCAGTTTGTGCAGGCCCTAAAACCTAATTCCATTTAGCCGCAGTGTCCTTTGCGTCGTCTCTCGGCGCAAATTTCATTAGCCCCTGCTTCCTGATAGCGGGCGGAAAAAAGCGACATACATACATACATAAAACTCGTCTTTATCCCCGAAGGGGTAGGCAAAATAAGCGGCAGAAGGGAAGAATTTCTTTTTTACACTTACACCTATTATCTGGCCCAAAGTAATTAGCCCAAGCACTTGTGCTAAGTGGTGACGGCGGAACAGAATACAATAATAATTGTCACCACTCCCATCTCTCCCGTGTCTTACAAGACGACTTAGGGTGAAGACAATGATGAGTAAGGGGCAGCAGCGTTCCTCATATTCCACGTAGCTATCTACGTGCCTATAGATGGCAATAGGCTCGCCACCTATTACATGGGACTTAACAAAATTGGCGAAACTTGAGTGTTAATAATTAATACAGCTCTGCCTACCCCTTTCAGCGATAAATAGATGTGATTTATGTGTGTATGTTACAACTTAATTCCATTTAGGGCCGGTTTTTTGATGCATACATATCAGACCATTAGTAATTTTTTTTAACAATTAGCAGCCTATCCTGTGCGTCGTATACTAATCACAAAATTGTGTGTATGTTAAAATCTACTTCCATTTAGCCGCAGTGTCTTATGCATAGTCTCTGAGCACAAATTTCATTAACCCCGCTTCCTGATAGCGAGACGAAAACGCTCCTGAAAAATAAAAAGGGAACTCGATCCAATTACTATAACATTCATCGAACAAGTATCGACTCCGCCGGTCAACGCCCGGCGAAAGGAGCTAACGAAATTCCACGAAAAACCTCCGTCCTCATCAAGGCGCCCGACACCCGCCGAATGTGCCCGACCGCCCGAATTCTTATTTCAAACTCCAGACGGGACGGGGGGTGGGTATCGCGAAACTATTCTTATTTTAAAATCTCCACGGAATACGCCGCGAAAGAGGTTCTTATTTTAAAAATATCACGCTCCACCGAAATTTTCTTATTTCAAAAACTCCCCCCCTCAGTCGGGTGCGAACGTTCTTCCGAAATCCGTTGCGCCCCCCCGATGCGATGGCCAGTTATGATATTCTTATTTTAAAATCGCTCGGGGCGTTCGGATTCTGTTATTAAGACGGTGGTGTGTGCGAGCTTTTATGAGACCGCTCGAACGTGAGCGTCTAAGACACAAAGGAGTCTGTCGCAAATAAGTATCTACCCAGCAGACATATTGGAAATGCGAATCGCTAAGGTCGTAATGAAAATTCCTGTAACACGTTTAACATGATTTATGATTGAGCTACGTCTGTAGGCACATCTGCGAATATGGACGCTTGCTTAGGCGTGTGATATACGATATATTTTGTTATCAATAAGACCTAACCATTACACCTGACGAACTCTTACGCAGATTGCGTAAACTAAGACACGTTAAGCCGTTGGTCCCGGCCACATCTTAATACCGACCAATCCGCACTGGGCCAGCGTGGTGGATTATGGCACATTCTCCCTATATTCTTCCATCCATAGGTAAGGCCTGTGGCTTGAAGCCTGGTGATGATGATGATGATGATGATGATGAATCATTACCCCGTGCAATCAGTCGGGAGAACTACGGTCAACGGATCTCGAAAAAAAACAGACTGTTTAGAATTATACCGACCTACGTGACCCACTTAAACTTTTCCTTGAGGCTTACGTCACTCGATTGTAATTCCAAATTCGAAATTTCAATTTCAAACCGTCCAGCGGAACGAATGAATTGTATAATCAAATCGTGTTGCCCACACTGTGGTGGTTGTTAATAAGATCTAAGCGATATAAATATGTTTTTGATTATTACATATTTTTTTTGCTGAAGTCAAATAATAATTTATATTATAATGTTTTACGTAGGTCGAGGAGCTTGGTGGCTTGACGCGCTCTCCTTGCGATTGCGTAAATTAAGCTATATTCATTATTACCGGTCATTAGATTGGTGACCAAAAATATATTGTCTCGAGCCATGCTTCCGAAGGCACGTTAAACTGTTGGTCCCGACTGTAGCTGCAGTCGTTAATACGAAATATGGACGGAGCCAGCGTGGTAGGTTATGGTCCCTCTGTCCCAGGAGTGGGAACATTAAAGGGCTACGGGAATACGTAGGTGTATTATACTTTTTAAAGTGGTTGATCTGTGCCTCAGCAGTAAGGAAATTAAAGAGCTGGTTATGGCGATCATTGTATATTTGGAACGGTTGAATAATTATGGACAGATTAAAAAAATCGTATTGTAACGAACACAGCAACACTAATCATAATAACGGACGCGCGCCACCGAAACAAGTAAGCGTCGCCGATGCTGTGAAAATTTAAAAATGGAACAGAGAAAAAAGCCAGCCAGCGCGCGCGATGCAACCAATAATCTTTCCCGCCAATTTCCATCGCTGTCAAATTTGGAACCGCTCCCCTCCCCCCAGATCAATTTGCGATAACTCGCCTGCGTCCGTCCCTCTCCGCCTTAAGACGGCCCGCTATGGCCGTCTCCCCGGATAACTTCTAGAAGCCGGCGGCTGATTGCCGTGGAAACCGCGCAACTGCAATCTGGCTGGATGTTGTTAATTACTTCGGTGTGGGTTTGCTGGTTACATGGATGTTTTTGTGGGCAGTTGGTTTTCGTGATGTCTTTTGTTTGTTGTGTCAGTTTGCGCTCGTGAATTGTCTAGTCGCAATGTTTTATTTGCAATATTTTTTGACAGTAATAAGTTATATGGAAATGGAGGGCTGTGGGGGAGGTCTTTGCCCAGCAGTGGGATCTTATAGGCAAACAAAAAAAAAGTTATATAAACAAATTATTGTTCTAATTCGAGATCTTTCTTTCAAAATTATTTCCATCCGAAGTAGGTAGATTATACGCAAAAGTCATCCAGTATTCGACTGTGGTTCATTTCTTCATCATTCCTCACTTTCATCTTGTTTACTTTTAGATATGAAAGAAACATAATTATTCAGAAAATTGCATTTTTATGGTGACGGCAGAACAGAATTGTATTGTCACCACTCTCACCTCTACGGCGGGCGCCAGGCAGCAGAGTTGCTCTTACACCACCTAATAGCAATATATGCGATTAACGTGCCTGAAATATGGCAATAGGCTCGCTACAGATTTCATGGCCTAAGATAATTGGCGAACCGTGAGTGTTAATTCACATCAGGGATAAATAGCGAAGGCCTATTTATCCCTGGGGGCCTACCGCCTAACCTCCTAACATTTGTCGAGAAATTTACTTTTTATGTTTTTGAAATTAAGGTCTGCTTCTTTTCATGAAATAACTTATAAATATTTTTGACAAGAACGCGACAAATTCAAATGTGGAAATAACTTATAATTTAAGTATTCTAACGTAAAATTCCACCACCCCTAATCTCTCCCGTGGGTACGTCGTACAAGGCGACTAAGAATAAATCAGTGATGAGGAATGGGCAGCAGCGTTCCTCTTATACCATCTAGCAATGTACTGTGACTTTTGTGCACGACAAATGGCAATAGGCTCGCCACCTAATACTTGGGACCTAACATAACTGGCGAAACGTAGGTGCTAGTTCACCTCTGCCTACCCATTCGGGGATATAGGCATGATTAATGTATGTACGTATGTATGTTTTTTACTTAGTGTAAAATTTTAGAAAATATTGGCACTTCGCCGTCGATATATGCCTGCTTATAAAAAAAATCAATAGACATAAAATTACTAGCGCAAGCTCATTGCCGGGTACCCGGTTTCCGCTCACACGCGGAGCCCTCACCATTCTCTCACTCGGATATGGCCCGGGACTTATTTTTAACTGTTGTGTGCGTGACGCGTGCGCGTGTGCACGGGGTGGCTACATGTGTGTGTGCGTCTGAAATATTCCCCCGTAGCGTACAGCCAGGAATTGATGTTTTTAATTAGTTTCCAACGCTTTTCGTCTCCGGCCGGTGGGTATTGCTTTTTTGTGATCGCGTTTCATTACAAATTACTATCTAATATCCTACACAGTCTTCTTAGCTGGCCTGGGAGCGATGCGAGCTGGATACATACATAAATCCCGCCTATATCCCCAAAGGGGTAGGCAGAGGTGAGTTAGCACCCACGTTTCGTCAATTAAGTTAAGTCCCATCATCCCATGTATGTAATAGGCGGCGTGCTTATTGTTTATCGGGCACAAAGGTTGCAGTACATTGCCAGGTGGTAGGTCTCAGAGGAACGCTGCTGCCCATTCCTCGTTACTGTTATCCTTGGTGGTGACAATTGTAGTAATTGTATTAAACACTGCCATCACCACACGGCACATTACGATATTATTAATCAATCTCTAGCACAGTCTTCCAAGCTGGCCAGAACGTAGAATGTGCCAGCGCCATTTATTAACTATTACTAACTTAATTATTTTACATAAATAAATCCCGCCTATATCCCCAAAGGGGTAGGCAGAGGTGAACTAGCACGTTTCGCCACTTATGTTAGGTCCCATGTAATAGGTGGCGAGCCTATTGCCATTTATTGGGCACAAAAGTCGCAGTACATTGCTAGGTGGTATAAGAGGAACGCTGCTGCCCATTCCTCATCACTGATTTATCCTTAGTCGCCTTGTACGACACCCACGGGAGGGATTTGGGGTGGTGACAATTCTATTCTACTCTGCCGTCACCACACGGCTTAATTATTAAATATGCCTTAAATATAATAAGTAATATATATTTAATTATATATACAATATGTATAAGGCCTGTGCCTCAGCACAGGGGAAAATAAAGGGCGGGTGATGATGATTATGATGGATAGCTTGATGACGTCTGACATACTGCGCCGACCCCAGATAAACTGGGAACAGGATAGGAAGAAGACGAAGGTCTGTAGAGCTCACACGATCGAACATTCGACAACAAAAGCGCAGCATCGGGGGCTTAAAACTTTAATTGAACACACCATTGGCGTGAAACAATTTCGTCAAAGTTACACTTAAATATGAAACGAAGCTGCGCAGCCGGTGACCCGAGCGGTTTCCTGAAAACTTCCCTTTGTAAGCGAAAATTGAATAGGAGGGTAGTTCGCGCTTGGCGCGGCGCGCTTTGTCGGAGGGTTGACGGACATTATTAGAATTAGTCCCAATAAATTATTGTGCCCGATAAATGGCAATAGGCTCGCCACTGTGGTTGAGGGTTCCAGGTGAAACTCGATTCTATCTTCGGTCCTAATCGTTATTTCATTTACCATCAGGTGAGATGAAGGGCAAGAGCTTTATTGTCCAGCATAAAAATTATATTTTAATGTAGAACTCAAGTAAAACTAAAGACATGGCCTTATGGATTAGACCCCTTTGCCTTCCCTAAGAACGAGACAATTAAAAACAATCAAAATCAGGGTTCCTTTTTTTCTCTCGAGGCAGGAACCGAAAACGCAGCAGATTTCGCGCGTAAATCGCCTCGTATGGATCGGCTCTAAGATTCAAATGTGGAAGCGAAAATTCGTCGCGCTCTCCCCGCAATTTGAATTTGGAATCTGGTGAGTCATGTGGAATTTCATTTGGATGCGACTGCGCCACAGAGTAAGGTGTAACCTGTCCGTTCTATTAGCCAACTGTCGGTTCTGCGCGAGCTGTGTGCCCTCGTGTTTGCTCTGTGGCAGTTTACCTGTTGCTTGGCGCGCTTTTGTTTTTGTTCATCGCCCGCTAGTTTCGGAGTTGGTTAGGATTTGAACAAGTTTATTATTGCAACGCGGAGTCATACGTTGTCTGCGTACGGGCGGAGTTGTTTCGAATTTTTGTTTACCATCCGCCCTCAGTTCAGTTAGTTGGCCGGGATTTTTCGTGTGTGCGAATTTAATTTCGCGATCGCATTAGCTGCTCTGTGGCGGGTTGGGGGTTACTTTTTAATCTGTGCCTGCTTGATACTCTGTGGTTAATTAGGTTCGTGCAGTTTTGTTCGCCATGGAGGGAAATTAGCTATGTCAATCACTCGGTGATTTTGTGGGCTTTTTTTGTGATAGGGGAAGGTGGCCCAAAAAGGGCATACTGCCTTAAGCGGCTCCTCTTGTGAATAAAATCGTTTTCAAAACCTTTAAGACGGAAATTAAAACCGATATATTTCCGTCAGCATTATGAAAACAACTTGATATTAAAAGGCTGGATGACAATGATGACAGGTATATGTAGACTGATTAAAGTTTCGTCTGTACGCTGATGAAAGAGTTATTCATACTTTGTAAACTATTCGATTTTAATTTAAACATTATATAAATGTTAGAATAGCATCATGACCATAATTTTTCGAAATTCTTTTTCTAACCATCAAAATCTTCATACTTTGTACTTATTAACTCGAGGAAATGAATCTATTAACGGCATACAATCAAATGCACGTGAAACGCGACACTCGATTATAGCGCTTGTCTACACGACATAACTGCTGACCTAAGTCCACAGCCTCCGCCTGTACAGTCACTAGCACATCAGGTGTTACCCAGCCCAAATTTTATTCCAATTCATTTTCAGCCTTAACTTCCTCGATATAAAGGTCAAAGTCTCCGGCGCTGTTGGCCAGACAAAACATCGATGGTAATAAGAGTTGTAAGAGAAGTAAATGAGACGAAAAACTCTTACTGCCGCACTCAGAGACGTCACATAACGTTAATGAGTACCTACTTAACGTCAAAAAATAACAATTCAAAACTAGTCGCTATTCTTGCCGGGTCTATGGCCTAGATTTGAATAAAAATGTTTGAAATTAATTACTCATTAAAGTTAATTGGCGTCTCTGAGTGCGGCAGTCAGCATTCCATGGATTCACCGTGGGTCCGGGTCCATAGTGTGGCAGAGGGGGAAGTCAGTGACAGCGCTTGGGACTTGTGACCCAAGTGTAGGGTTACGGGGCCCCTTCACAACAGGTGCCGTGTGGTGACGGCAGAGTAGAATACCATTGTCACCACCCCCATCTCTCCCGTGGGTGTCGTACAAGGCGACTAAGGGAAGACAGCAATGAGTAATGGGCAGCA